>CAUYLG010042858.1:0-40928 GCA_963573385.1 Cacajao melanocephalus
GGATGAAGCTTACTTGATCATGATGGATAAGCTTTTTGATGTGCTGTTGCAATCCGTTTGCCCATATTTTCTTGAAGATTTTTGCATCTATGTTCATCATGGATATTGGCCTGAAGTTTTCTTTTCTTGTTCAGTCTCTGCTGGGTTTTGGTATCAGGATGATGTTGGCCTCATAAAATGATTTGGGAAGGATTCCCTCTTTTTGTATTGTTTGGAATAGTTTCAGAAGGAGTGGTACCAGCTCCTCTTTGTATGTCTGGTAGAATTTGGCTGTGAACCTGTCTGGATCTGGGCTTTTTTTTGGTTGATTGGCTATTAATTGCTGCCTCAACTTCAGCCCTTATTATTGGTCTATTAAGGGTTTTGACTTCTTCCTAGTTTAGGCTTGGGAGGGTTCAAGTGTTCAGGAATTTATCCATTTCTTCCAGGTTTACTGGTTTATGTGCATAGAGTCGTTTGTAGTAATCTCTGATGGTAGTTTGTATTTCTGTGGAATCAGTAGTGATTTCCCCTTTATCATTTTTTTGATATTTGCATACATCACGGAATAATTATATCAAGTAATTAACATATTCATCTCCTCTCATACTTGCCATTTTTTTTGTGGTGAGTATATTTCAAGTCTGTTCTTTCAGCAATTTTGAAATATGCAGTAACATAGATACCATTTTAAAGGTTATCTTTTTAAAAAATGTGTTTTTTAACTCTCTGCGCTGGTACATAAAAATATATCATGTGCAACAAATTTTTATAAGTGGATTTTATATCCAATTGCTTTGTAAAAATGTCTTGCTGAATCTAATATAGAATTTTTCACATACTTTCTTATTTTGTTTTAGGTACAAAATTATGTTAAATAGTTTGTATTTTGTTTTATTTACAAAATCGTGTTTTTTGGAAATGATAGGCTTGTACCTTTGTAATTCTTATAGTTTTTATTCTTTTTTAAAAATCTTAATGTATAGCCAAGATTGCTCAAATGAGATTGAATAGAAGTGGAAGTAGAGGTAGCAGACTTCCTTGTCTTGTCCTGATTTCAGAGGGAAAGCTTTCAATGTTTTACATTAACATACTGAATTTTTATTTTTTTGAGATTCTTTTCATCATATTAATGAATTTCCTTCTATTTCTAGTTTGGTAAGGATTTCATCATGAGTGAATATTAGTTCTGTCAAACACGTTTTACATCTAACAAAATGGTCATGTGGTTTACTCCACTTACTGGTTCCTATGAAATTGCATTAATTGTTTTTACAATCTGAAACCTTTTTGTTCTTAGAATAAACTTTACTTCAAGAAAAAAAAAGAAAAGATTGATATGATAGTTTTGTTGTTTTTTTCTGAAACATTTATTGTAAAGTGAGGAATTTCTTATCAAGTAACTTTTACATTTTCAAAGTTCAATAAAAATAATGTAGCATAAAACTGATAAATTTAATGTTTTATTTTAATTTTAAAGTGTCTGATGATATTGAGGTTTTAGGTGGAGCCGAGTGATGTAAGGAGTTTAATAAATGGTATATTTAAGTTCATGCAAGGCATTGAAATTCTCTACCAAAACTAAATAACTATAGTTTAATATGAATGCACTGTATATCATTGGATTTCAAAACATTATATTGAACTGAATATGCTAGCATTGTTAAAACTGTTTTGAGTATTGTTTTTAAAATACCTAGATAACCATTAAAATATATAAATAAAAAATTTTCACCTTAAACGTTTAGATAAAATAAATATGGAATATATAATTGTTTTCTGTGGGTCACAGGGGTCGCCATGGCTTCCATGGTGCCATCAGTCAGCCTAAGAGACCTTACAATAAACATTTTAAAATCTTTAGATACAATTGTTAAAATTTAACAGTTTATCAATAACCCATTAATCAAAAAATCAGACTACACTGGGTATGTTCAGTCCAAAGCATCATTTATCCAATAATTTTTTGTGGTACCTGTAAAAATCTTTCAATGCACAAAAAATAGAAAAACATTTTAAAGTTGAAACATCATGAAATATCATGGATATCAAAAATAATATAAATTTTAATTTCTGTTTTATGTTCATGTTCTACAAAGATTTTAAAATACTTCTGTGTTCCAGTTATTTCTCAGTTTTGTTTAAGCATGTAAGAATAGAAAAGATTTGCAAATTCAGTTTATTTCAGTACTTATATAATTATTTATTGTAAAGATTCAAATATGTTATCACGATAAGCCCAACTTGACTTCTTTATTTTAGTACTTAGTGACAAAAATCAACACTCGGGAATGAAAGAAAGGGCATGGCAATATTCTATGACTCTTTCTTTCTTGTATTCCCTGTAAGTATTAGAATGCACATGATCTCTATTCACTATAATCTGGGGAATTGGCATCAGAGCTTAGTAGGGAATTTTACTTAAGTTCTGTTGGGTGAGACTGTCCCAGTTGGCAAGAACCAACTCTCTTCAATTAGATGGAGATTTTGGTTTATTAACCAAAATTCTAAAACTATAACAGATATTGCCTCCAGTAGTATGAAGGAAAGCAGTTACTTACATTTTAAATGTGTTTATTACATGAACAAAATTCAAATGTTTAATTATTACAATCATTACCTCTAGCCTTTAAAACACTAACCACCAATTATCTCATTCACTGACCACCAATCGCAGTCTGCTCAGGACTGTCCAATTTTATCACTGAAACTCCTCAGTTCTGTATTTATTTTATATATAGCTGTTTACAGCTATTTTTATAGCAATGTTGTTTATAGCTGTGCTTTATAGCTACTTGAGTATTACTAGACACAGCAAATCTCTCTCACAGGGAAACATTCCAGGTATCTATGCTGAGGAAGATGGGTTGAGCTATACATGTTCTAGTATTAACTTGAACAAAAAATTATGATGGTAAAAGTTCTTAGAAATTTCAGATTTTATGAATGAAGTCATCAAGTATCTGTTTATTCTTCCCTAAAAAATGTTACAAAATCATTCTGATGGAAAGTTTTGTATCACAATTACCTTTGCTTTTGTTTGTTCATTTTTTTAAATATGATTTTTAGAGTCAGTCTTGCTCTGTTGCCCAGGCTAGAATGAAGTGGTGTGATCACAGCTCACTGCAGCCTTGAACTCCTGGGCTCAAGGTATCCTCTCGCCTCAATATCCTGAGTAGTTAGGGCTAACAGGTAGGAGCCAGAATGTCCAGCTATTAATAATTTCTCTTTAAAAAAAATTTGTGGTGATGAGTTTCACAATATGAGTCCAAAGCCTTGGCTAGTGTCAAACTCTTGTCCTCAAGTGATCATCCTGCCTTGACTTCCCAAAGTGCTGGGATTATAGGCATGACCCATTGCACCAGCATTGTTTAAGTTTAGAATTCAGCAATCAAGTGTGATTTGTCTCTGCAATGATGCAATGATACACTGAATCAACACGAACAGAACTGATTCGAATGACTGAATACCTGAAAGCTCAGAGTCATAACAGCTCTGCCAATACGTGTAGAATGGCAGGGTGTCTTGATGGTAATTTTTAGATAAAGCAAAAATGTTACTACTAGGTTAATCAATTGCCAAGAAAGTTCACAAAAGAAAAGAAACTGCAAAAAGAAATGCATAGCAGCACTGTTAAAAGACATTAAATCTGAAGTAGAAGAAATAAATTTACATATGTACAACAAAGGCACAAAAAGAAACGGTAATTGTCAGAGTAACATATCTGAGGAATATGTAAAGGGCTTTATATTTGTGGTCTCTGAATATACTTAATAACTTTCAAATATGTAAAATAATACATATGTTAATGAAAACTAACTCAATAATTTTAAAATTATATATAGATATATAAATCCTACAATATAGACTTTAAAATTAAGTAATTAAACTTTCAATGTGAATATTCACCTAGTGGGAAGTTTTATGTTAACAGCAACGAAGATGTATTTTTGTCTCTGATTTTACTTCTCAATATAGTGAAGAGTACTAATTAGAAAATCCTTCAGGCTAATATATTAAAACATATGTGTCTTTATTGAAAGATCAATCATTGTATAATTATAATATTTTATTATTGATTTACAATATGATCTGATGAGTGAGACAAATTTATGAGGGCCTGTTCAAATACCACCCTGAGCCTTAAATCCTCTATCTCCTAGCCCTACCTATGGGCCAGCCAATCCTTTTTCTGTGCTACTGGATTCCACCTACTCTTACTTCCTCAAGGATTTTATGTCTGCAATTATTTTATTTTCTCTGTCTCATCTCTGTGTCATCAGCAGCTTCTTTTCCTCCTCCACTTTCACTAGCTAATTCCAAAATTGTACTTGAGATTCTTTACAATCTCTGCTTCATAATAAACTAACAGCTAAGCAATGAATTAAAAATAAATAAATACCTCCCCAAACCTTCAAGAGATGGTTTGGTAGATTTGTGAGATGGGAAAAGAAAATCGTTCATGAAATTCATTGTGATATTATTCTTTTGAAAAGATTATCTACTACCATTTTTATTAAGTAGGTTTGGTGGAGACCTTAAGTTTATTTGCTTTTAGCCTACATTAAAGAAAATTAATAACATCTATTAATTCTCCAGATATTCTTTTGTAAAAGAATCTTATTCCCTGTCATTCTATGAAAAAAAGGAAAAAAGGTTTTTTTTTTTTTTTTTTTTACCCCCAAACACAAAGAAACTCGTAATTGGATTTTAAATTAGGCCCTAATTCTGCCATGGACAACATAATTAAATAGAATTAGAAAACTCTCACACTTTCTGACGTATTAACCTCAATAGACTACAGTAACAGTTTGTCATCTACCCTCAGTCATTAAGTGGGAACCCTAATTCTTTGAAAAAGACATTGTTAGTAGACACCAGACTGAACGTTATAGCACAGGTGTAGTTGAATTCTGCTTATCAGTGCTCTGAAGGAAAATATAGAGAAAGTGAAACTCTTTGCTAGCTTTTTCTCCTGGTGAATACAATTTTTATCACATTGTGATTATATGAAAAAAAATATTGTTTGGCCTAGAGAGGGACACTCTGAATTTCAAAACATTTCTAGTCTATTATATTCTATTCATGAAATAAATTATATTGACTTGAGTCCACTCCTGTACATAAACTACAACAATTGTTATTATTGGGTGTGATCGGGTGGGAAATACAAAAGTGTTCCCTTTGCTTTTGTTCTCTGATCTGAAGAAAAAAAAATTTTCAAAGCTATTTGTATTTGCCAAGCAAAAAATTTGAGTGATGAGGCAACTATTATCACCTGTATTAAACATTTATCAATATATTGCAGTCATCATAATATTTTTAAATGCCCTTTAGAATATCATGCAAGAGAAAAATGTCTGCTGTACAAAACTGAGTATCTAAATCCTGTTACATATTGTTGAAATGTATCAGGGGACTAGAAACTTCGTCCATCTTTAAAATGTTGAATTTATGATTAAATGACCTTAAGATCTGACTTTTGAAATTCGGTCTGTTGATCGTAAGGGAAACTGATTAGTGTAGCTATTTTTCGGAGCATATGAGCATTTGTTTACATTTTGGATCTGCCTCTTGCTTGTGGTGTAACATTGTATAATGTACTTAAATTTGAGATGAGAGAATATAACTCTTGGAAGGTTGTTTGCATTGAATGGCAAAATGCACTCAGGTATACATCTGGAAGTTGTTATTATTCATAATTATAGACCGATATATTTACAAGAAGTTCTGAGAATAAGATGAAATCATTTTGTAGTTTAACTGAAAAGATTGAACTCATATTTCTTTTCCTTTGAAGCAGAAGAGATCTAAAGTAGCTTACACTACCTCTGACATTTTGTTTGTTTGTTTTTAATTGAATAACATTAACTGATACTATAATCACAAAATAAAATAGCCTCCAAAAAATAAGTGTTCCACTTAGTATGTTGAGAATAATTATTTGCAAAAACTTGACCTATTCTTACTTTTAATTTTTAAAAATTAAAATGTAATTTTAAAAAATCACTATAAATTAAAACATTATTTCATTTATATTATTCATGACATGGAATAAAATCAAAGTAGAAATTATCACACAGAATTTAAAGCATAAGTGTTAATTATAAACGTGGCCAATGGGCAATTAGGATGTACATATTAAGTAGTTCCATTAAGATAAATTATCCTAATATGGCTCTTAAATTAGCTCAAAATTTACATAAAAAGCAATAATTGTGACTATTAAGGGTGATATCTACTGTTTTATTAACAGTATCTCCTTTGCATTTAGTAACTGAGGTTAGGAGGGCCTATTTAAAATATAATAATCATACAAATTGGCTCTTTGGCAAGCTAGTCTCCTCTCATAAAATACAAAGGTACAGATACAACCCTGCATTTAGAACAAATAATTACTGCTTTTTTGTCTTTATTTTAACATTAAACTTTTCTTCTGAAGAGTGCAGAGAATGCCATGGGACAGAATCCAGCATGATAATTAAATTTTGTCCAACAAACGGTACACAAAGCCCGCATTTCCATCATAAAGTAGAACCCCAGGAAATACTTATCTACTGTATATTTAAATTTTGATGGTGTAATTAAAGAAATTCAGACTAAATGACTAATCAATTTGCCTTGAATTGTAACAAGAAACAGTAAATATAAAAAGATGTGTATGCCACATTGGTTTCCAAACAATTTGGTTTGGTAGTGATTAAATATTTTAGAAAACTTACGCACACTGGTATACAATTTAAGCTGACATTTCAAAATTTTAACCATGAGTTTAAATACTTGCAAAGGATATAATTTCCAATATGTTACGTGTATTTACATTTAAAATTACATTTAGTATTTACATGTATAAATGTAATCTAATGCCATAATGATATTTGATAACGATAATCGTTCACTTAGAAATACATAAACAAGCAATTCTTTAATAGGTGTCAATTTTATGACATCTCCTTTTGTTTTAAAACTTGTACCACCACTCCAGTTCCCCAGCAGAAAGTAATCCTATCATCTTCTATTAATCTCTGTACCATATGTCCCTGAAATGAACAATTCTCCATTCATATTTCACACGCACTTGAAATTCACTTCCTATTCCTATGATTAGAAGTTTCCAAATTTTAAAATAAACTATCCAGATTGACTTTTCACTTCAATTATTAATAATATAGTATTAATAAAACCAATACAGAATGCTATAAATTTTGCTAGTGGATAATTATTTAAAATGCTTTTCTTAATGAGGGGGGAATCATAATACTTACTGCTAGAATGGCAATCAAGGACATGATAAATTTTATAGTTATATATTTTACAAGTGCTAGCGTTGGGAAAAAATTGTTTATGTAAATGAGAGTAGAAGGTGTTTTGTTATAACATTTCACTCAATGCTTTGAATTCCATTGGACTTACAGGCTAGGAAACATACACTGAATATTATAGTTATTATTTATAGATTTATTACTTGATAATTTATTTCACTGATATTTTCAATTTTGTTGAAGAAAAATGCAAAAAGATTCTTTTAAATGTAAATAGAGTCAGTCACATTTTAAGTTCCTTGGAAGTATACTGCACCTGTTAATTTCCCATTTAGAGAAACTTCTCTATAAATTGAAATACTTAGATAATTTGGGAAAATTAAGTTATTTTAAATCTCAATATACACTTTTCAATTATATATTTTTAATTAAAATATGTGTTTTATCACATGCTTAAATATATTTTCTGGAAAATTTTAGAGCTATAGGTTTAATTCAATGAATATCAAAAATATCTTCCGTATAAAGTAATTGGCAAACCCAGTCTTCATTGCCTAAGAAATCAGCCAAATGAGACTTTCTTTTTATTGTAAAAAGGCCAATTTTATTTTTTAGTCTAAATATTTGTATTAATATAGATTCCTATGACCACAATCTCTCTTCTAGTTCTCATTCTCATTCAGACTAGAACTCTCTCCCTCTCTCAAAAAATAAAAAGTGAGTCTTCCTAAAATTAAAACTATTTGGAATTGTTTCTTTTTAGGTGGCTCAGGGTTTTTAATATTCATGACAATGCAAGGTAAGAAGACTCAGGATGGCCAAGAAGCATATACTTGTTTTGCACTGCTAGAGGTGGGGAATTGGGAAGAATGAGATGGAAGAAGGAACTGATGGGAAGGAGTTTGTGTGGAAGTTGAGAATCTAAACATCCATGCATCTAAGAAAATCTTGACTTCTCAGTTGTAAGTCTATGCCAAGGTCAAGGTCAATGGGAAGAAGAACAATTTAGCTTTATCTCCCAAATTGCAACTGCAAGGATTGTCAAGATGCAAGGGGTGGTGAGAATGAGAAGAGGCATTAATTTCAGGTAGAATAAGAAAGTTAAAAATATTAGAGAACCAAATAAAGGGACCCGAGGTTGTGATGTGAGAAAGGAAGACAGCATTCTTGAGGGGACATATTGCTGGTGGGGGTCATGACCTGTTTTGATATCCCCAAATTCTAGATAGTAAGGCCCATATTCATACACAGTCCATTGGAATGTAGTAGCTCATTTTCATGTTCCAACTATGGATTCTCTTACACTTTCTAGAGGCAGAACCTTTATTAATAGTAAAGCAATGCTGTAGTCCTTTTTACCTTTATGGTTTCCACTGAAATAGTCAATAAATCCTAGTACTTACTGAAATAATATCAATCATGCTGTGACAAAAATATCACCAATAAATTGATATACATGATTTTTTTGCTCAAGCAATATTACGTTTTAAATAATTGGGTTTTATGGTTTGTTGTTTTAAATCCAGATATAAACTCAAGTTAAATAGGCATTATGCTCTTTTAGCAGTGGTCCTTGACTCCAAGCTAAAATGCATTAAAGGAACTTCTGAACTAAATATTTTCATGTGAGTGGCTAAGAGGTTTATTCAGGAATATAAATCAGTATTTAGGTTGAATAGCAGTCAGAGAGCTATGAATTAATAATTGAGAACTTTGAAAATGAATTGTATTGAAAAGATAAAAATAAGAAAATATATAATACCTCAAATTCATTGCCAATTTGGTAGGGTTTTGTAGGGTTTTGAGTTGTTTTGTAGTAATAATTTATGACATGTAAATTCTTTTTTGAAAGAGTGGTATTAATTTAATGTAACTAAGGAATATAATCTGTCCACATGAAATAGGACAGTATCTTCTGTCCTAGGTAAGAACGGAAGTTAGAACTTGGCTTATTAGTATCTCTGGAGCCACAGGTAAAGAAATTCATGTCATCTTTTCATAGACAATAGAATTTTTATTTCAGCCATTTTACAAATAGCGTTAACATTCAAAAGAATTTTGGTTGGTATTTCTAATATTTCAAATAAAAATAATTAGGTGATATTCAGTATTATAAAGGAGAATTCTGAATATAACAATATTTTAGCAATTTTAGTAATAATTAGCAAATATGTCTTATTTAGAAAAAATTACTGATTTGATTATTTCAGTTTATATGTCACGACATGATTTTCATTATCATCACATTTAAGTTTTCTTAAAATATTGACATAGGTTTTGAAAGAAAATTTTAAAAACACAAATTTTTTTAAGAAAAACAGTAGAATATGATAAGCCTGTACATATTTAGTCAGTTTAAATATAATTAATAGTTAAATTTTCCTATACCACTCTTAATATGTTGTTTAGAGTTCTAGAAAAAAGTAAAAGCACTGATTTAATTTTTACTTTTCTTTAATGGATAAGACCTTTTGGTAATAATAATCTCATATGAAGCCATCCAAACTCTAATAAATACATGAAAAATAATAGCAAAGTAAAATTATAATTTGTTTTTAAACTTCCAGCATTTAGTACCAAAATTTTATATTCTTTTTCATTATTTAGGCATAACCTATAAAACAATCTAAGAAAAAAATGATTAATCAGAAACTAAAGTTGTGTGTTAATTATGATCCATTGAAACCTTTTATATCACAGCATAAGCTTTTTATATTATCTTCAGCTTGCAAAGCTAATGTTAATTACTGTATGGATTAATAGCTGTCAAGTGTGTCCTACTTTCAGTATAAATGAATATAAATTAGCTTCATATTTTGGCAATAAATAAAGTACATCACTCTTGTAATTCTTCTAACTCTTATATGCAGATATCCTTATAGAAATCAGAATAGCAGTTACATATTTCTATGAAATGAAAATTATTCTCAGTTGTAAAGCAAGAAGAAATAACCTTGGTTCTCTTTCTCGCTATAATTGAGATTGCTGATTGAGCAGGCTGTGGGGATCAGGCCACCTCTGAGTAAGCATGGGGAGAATGAACCAGACCTAAGCCAATGACCCTGAGCTGCTACCATCAAAAGCCCTTCTGTTGTTTTCCCCTAACACATTATTTACTCATTAAAAATGAATGAGCGGTAAAGCATTTTATGTTTCCCATTAGTTATTCAAGGTTTAAAAACTAAGTTCATTTCACTTAAGACAAAACCAAATAAACCTGAAAGTTTGAAAACAGTGTTAACAGTCCTATAAGCAAATGTTAAGCTTCTCTCTTTCTCTTTTATTTTCTTAAAACCTTAAAAATACTTCATGCATCCTTCAGTACTATGTTTGTGTTCTCTAAAAATCAAGCCTGTTGCTTATTTCTACAGATTATAGCTTTCACTTCATTCAATTAGAGCTTTACAACAACAACCACACAGTTTATTTTTCAGATTTCAGTGTCTCTTTGTTCTCATTTATCCCATAGTCCACTGCCAGAGCAGCATTTCTTATTTATGTATTTTATTAATATTTTTAATTGACAGTTATGATTATATACATGTACTATGTACAACATGATGTTTTGAAGTATATATACATTATGGAGTGTAAGTTAAGTCTAAGTAATTATCTCATAGGGCTATCATTTTTGTTGTAAGAACAAGTAACACTTACTATTTTTGCATTAAAAAAATTACGTAATGTCATGTCCCCCTATTTTTTCTAACTATTCAGTATTACCAATAAGCAAAATATCACAATTTAACCCATAACGGACCCCATTTTTGGAAAAGCAGCTAACGGGAATCATCCTTTGTAGTCTTTACAGATAAATGATTCTGCGTGATGAGTTACACAACATAACCATTGGGAAAAAAACTTGAGTTGAGTAAATAAAACCTAGAAAACTGCAAGGATATTGTTAACCACAAGTAATGGAAAGTTACCTTCAACTATGGTTATGAAACAGGAGAGTTCCCTGAACCCTGCTGCAGGACATGCGACAAGGATGTGGCTAGCCTGTTTGGCTGCCTGGTGATCAAATCCCTTATGGGAGGGGGAGCACGCAGATGAGCAGGTGCAGGAGCTGGGGTGAGTGTTTTCGGGCTCTGGCCCACAGTAGCATCTAGGGGTGGTTGCCTGTGAATTCTGAAGCCCCTTGGGCATGTTATAATAGCCTTTTAGCTCTGCCATTTGCAGGTGGCTAAGTGTTAACCAGCTCAGTGGCCTCTTGGTACCTAGGTTCTTGCTTGGCATCCAAAAGGAATCAGGTCACACAACAAATTGAAGGCTGGTAAATGCAGGGCATTTTATTGCCAGACGGAAGTTGCTCTCAGTGGGATGAATGGGGAGCTGGAAAGGGGATGGAGTGTGAAGATGATCTTCCCCTGGAGTTTGGCCGTCCCATGGCAATCTCCTCTCTGACCATCCCCAGATGAACATCTCTCAACGTTCAAACACCCTTTCTCTTCTCTCATTCTCTGCCACACTGCTCTTCTGTTCCTCTGTCCTTCTGCTGTGGAGGCTTGGGATTGGGGTTTACATGGGTACAGGATTGGGGGCCATGCTGGGCCAAAAGGCATGAAAACAGAAATTCTTGTTCCCATTTAGGGCCACAAGTTTCCAGGCTTGAGGGTGGGGCCCTTGCTGGGAACCACCCTTTTTTACCAAGTGTTTTCCTGCTTCCTTCCTGTATCAGTTATATTTCTGGTACATTAGATCCAACAGATCAAGGCCTAAAAAGACAACGCTTCTTCTGTCTCGGTTCTACCTTCTACTATGCAGTTTTCTTTTGTGAAGTCTTCTCTTGCCCCTGTTATTTAACACAATTGATTGCCAACTTCAGGAAAAATGAAAGCCCCTAGTTGGAATATGTCCCTAGCTAATGGTATCAGGAAATAGAATATGACATCCTAAACTTAATTTTGAAAGACTTATTTTTAGTTTCTTAACTAAGTTACTGTAGCAATTGAGTTGCTTGCTCATAGTTCCTTTGACCCTGTATTATTTTGCTAGGGTTGCCATCACAAATTCACACAAACTAGGAGGATTACAGCTATAGAAATGTATACTCTCACACTTGTGGAGACCAGATGCCTGAAACCAAGGAGTCAGCAGGACCACGCTCCCTCTGAGGCCTTCAGGGGCATATCTTTCCTTGTTTCTTTCATCTTCTAGTAGCCCCAGGGTTTCCTAACTTAAAATGCATCACTCCAGTCTCTGCCTCTGTCTTCACATGCTATTCTCCTGTATATCTGTGTCAGTTTTGTTCTTCTTATTAGAGGATAAGAAGTCATATTAGGTTAGCTCTCCCTACTTCCAATGATCTCCTATTATTAATAACTCAATTGCATTTCTAAGAGCTCCATTTCCAAATAAAGCCAAATGCACAGGTACCAGGGTTCAGATTCAATATCTATTTGGGGGGAACACAATTTAACCCATAACAGACCCCATTTTTGGAAAAGCAGCTAATGGGAAACATCCTTTGTAGTCTTTACAGATAAATGATTCTGGGTGATGAGTTACACAACATAACCATCGGGAAAAAAAACTTGAGTTGAATAAAAAGTCATTTTTGGTCATGTAAGTCCTATCTAACCTTTCATTTTATAGCACAGTCACATATGTTTAATCTGTGCTTTCACAGTTTTCGGGAATTTCTCAACTCTTATGCTTGAGAGAGGCTACTGTATTACATATATGTATTTTTGGTACCACAATTTAAGAAGGAAAATGACAAATCCTGTTATAACTTTAAAATAAATCAAGAAAATGAGGACTCTTGAAAGCACTGTATATCAAGAAAAAGCTAAGCAATCAGATACATGAAAAATATTATTTGATAACTATCTTTGAATACTATCTTTTATGAATAAAGATGCAAAACTCTTCAACAGAATTTTTTTGTGTGATTTGGAAAGAGATTAGAGGGACTTTGCTCATCTTTAGGAGACAGAATATGAATAGCACAGAGATGTCAAAGGTATGAGAAGGCAAATTTAAGTTCAGTGTAAAGAAATGTATTTTATGATATCTAGGCTCAAAATTAAATATGTGACAGTAATCTTCATTTTAGAAGTTTTGAGAGATGGATCACTTCTTCCATTAGGTTCAAACATATTTAATAAACAAAGCTATGTGACCAAGTCTGGGGTTGTGACCAACACTAGCCTGAGGATGTGAGTTTTCACTGGATAAGTGGCTGGACTGAGCTGAACATGGTTCCCTATAGAGTACTCTTCTGTCTAGAATTATGGCTTTAATATGCTCCCAAAACTTCAAAGACAGGTTTAACATGGTGCTGGCTTTTTAACTTAAATACAGAATAAGTTTGATTATAAAATACATAGTATAGTAGAGAGGAACTATCATAGCGTGTGAGGCCATTTTCTGAACAGATCCATTTGACCTCTGCTGAGGAGCAAGAACATGGTGTGTTTTTCTTCTTATTTCTTCCAACATATCCTCAGCTGCATTGGATCCTGATGAGGATGTACTGTTTTTAGCTGTAAAATACCATCTCCCCACATAGCCTGCAGGGGAGAATCCATACTAATGCACTGGATAATAGAAGATGGACTAATTATTTCTAACTTAATTACTAGAAATTCTTGTATAGTTTTTGTTGGCATCAATTTAGCTCTGAAAAGCAAATATGTAAATAGAATGGAAATCACGATAATCAGTAAGCTAAATTGTTTGTAATAAATTTTGATATTTTACATTTCCTCTTGGCTCATCAGAAATGATTAGAGGATGTAAATGATCTCATTGGAATTAATTCAGGTTCTCTACTGCCATTAGTATTTTCAAGTATTACTCCACACTTTTACAAGCTGAAATCATTGGGCATTAAAATGGAAAAACAGTGCTCTTTTAAGATGTAATTATCCACTGTAGCATATTAACACTTTCAAGTGTCTGATACATAATTAAAAACCAAGAAAACAACCTAAGACTTCCAAAACCACCTGCCAATCTGGCCTTATTATTTAAAAAACATGATTAAAGACTATTTCATTTGAAATTTGGTAAGAATGCAGCTTAATATAATTGATTTAAGAAAAAAGTAAGATGGCATGATAATAGGTCTACAAAATGAAAGTGATGTTATCACTGCTGATGTTTGGACATTTTTAAAAGAATGATAGGAGAATATTACAAATATTACAAAGAATGATAGGAGACTATTATTTTATGCCCACAAATCTGACATCTTAGGTAAAATGGACAAATACTTTAAAAGATAAAATGAGAAATAACAAACAAAAAATACAAATTAAATCCTACTCAAGAAACCACAACCTGAGTAATACTGTAGCTATTAAAAAAAAATCAGTTCATAGTTAAAAACCTACCATTAAAGAAAACTCCAGATTCAGAGAACTCTACTGGTGAGTTCAACCAAAGACATAAAGAGAAATAAATTTTTGAACTGTTCAATAATATGATAAAATAGTGGGTGCTCTTTCCATGTCACCTTATAAGGCTAGCATTATTCTGAAACCAAAAGTAGTAAAATATTATTAAAAGGAAAACTATACTATCTTTTATGAATAAACATGTAAAACTCTTCAACATATTAACACATTTGATCCAACAATATATGAAAGTAATAATACATCAGTATCAAGTGGGGTTTATCCAAAGAAAGGTAAGTCTGGGTCAATGTTTAAAAATCTATAAATGTAATTAAAAAAAGGCAATCAGCAGTGTGATCATATGAGTAGAACACAGTTTATAAAATTTGACATCTGTATTCATGATAAAACTGCTTGGTGAATAGGAATGGATGGCTACTTCCTCAAAGTGATTAGAAGGATGTACAGAAAAACTACAACTAATATTCCACTTAATGGCAATAGAATGAAAGCTTTCCTCAAAACATTATAACCAAGGCAAAGATATCCACTGTCACCACTCATATGAAACATCTAACTGAGGCCAGACACAATGGCTCACACCTGTAATGCCAGCACTTTGGGAGGCCAAGACAGGCCTCCTGAAGTCGAGAGTTTGATACCAGCCTGTCCAACATAGTGAAACCATGTCTCTACTAAAAATACAAAAAATTAGCAGGTCATGGTGGCAGGTACCTGTATTCCTAGCTACTTGGGAGACTGAGGCAAGAGTATTGCCTGAATGTGGGAGACAGAGGTTACAGAGAGCCGAGATTGCACTAATGCACTCCAGCCTGGGCACAACAGAGTGAGACCTTGTCTCAAAAGAAAAAAAAAGGAAGAATATATCTAGCTGGAATACTTAGCCACTGCAATAATGGAAGAAAAAGAAAAAAAGTTTTAACAGGTAAAAAGATAAAAATTTAAAAAAAAAACCTCTATTTTCAAATGGTATCACTGTTGATGTGAAGAATCCCAAATTATCTAAAAAAAGAACCATTAGATCTAATAAATGAGTTTCACAAGTTTATAAAATATAAGCTTAATATAAAAATTATAATTGATCAATTAGAATTTAAATTACACAGTACAATTTGCAATAGCACAAAAAATAAAATGCTGAAATTTAAATCTAACAAAAAATGTTCAAATCTGAATGTCAAAGTAAAAAAAAAAAAGAAAAAAATGAACATAGCGGATAGAAGTAACATAAAATGAAACAAGAATGGCAGAGGTGGAAAGACTTTTTAGGAGGTGGAAAGAAATGCTGGTAAGTATAGAAGTCAATGTCAAGTAGATGTGTTAAAAAAAATGTAGTGGGTAATCACTAAAAGAAAAGGAAAGAAAGAAATAGTTTAGAAAGGAGGAGGAAAGGAATGAAGGAAGGAAGAAAAGAAATAAGGTAATTACATAGAAGTAGAAAGAATAAAAGGATATAATGAATATTGAATTAAATATAGAATTACAATATAAGACAAAAAGAGAAGAAAGTAAACAGAGAAAAGTCATAATAAACAGAAACCAGAATAATTTAGTAGAAAATGTTCAAACAGCACAGCAATCACTTGTGTAAATAGACTAACCTGACCAATTTGTAAGTCAGAGAGAATCCAGCAAAAATCCAAGTACCTAGTTTTTACAAAGACACACCTGAAAGAAAAGCATAGAATAATTAAATATACATATATATTTACACATAGTGGTTTTCACAAAAATCATAGATTTTTCATTTTAAATGTTGGCATACCTTACAAAAGGATGAAATAATGCAAAAAGTACTGTTAAAAACAACACTAATTTTGAAAAAACATGGAAAAGTATGATTATATATGTTTTAGTAAAATATCCTTAAAATAATTATAAGCAGTAGTCAGAATTACAAAAAAACAATCTTACAAATCTTTATTCAGAGAGGTATTTACATGCTTCTACTGATAGTTGATAGACCAAAAAGCTTAAAGGGAATAATGATTCAGAAATTTTAAAAAATACAATTAAAGCACCATCTTAGTGGAAAAACTCAAAATTTAGCAGTTACCAATGAAAAAGTATGCATTTATTTAAATACAACTGAAAAATATTCAAATTTGGCCATATGCCAAAGCACAAAATAAAATTTAACAAAAGTGAACATTAATTTCATACAATCCATAAACCTTTAACAATGATGCAAACCAATTAGAGATTAATGTTTTAAATAGCATGTATTCATATATAACTACATGAATGAATTAAAACATATTTTATTAAACTATAGAAGAATACATATGAAAATAAGAACATTTTAGAACTGAAGACTGAATATATGAATAAATGAAGACTGATTATATATGAAGTTGAAATATTCATAGAAAAAACTATGGGATACATAAGCAGAACTTAGAAAATTTTCATCTTAAATAATTACTTTTATAAATAGAAGAAAGTCTAAAATCTAATAATCTAATATTTCAATATAAAAAGTTAGGGGAACCAAAATAGCATAAAGACAATGAAAGTAGAAGGATGGAAATAAAGATAAAATCATAAATTAATGAATTAGGAAACACCTGCAAACAGGAGGAGGGCCCATACAAACAAAACCTAATTGTTGAAGATTAATAAAATAACAAGCCATCCTGGCCAACATGGTGAAACCCCGTCTCTACTAAAAGTAAAAAAAAAAATTAGCTGGGCATGGTGGCGCTCGCCTGTAGTCCCAGCTACTCGGGAGGCTGAGGCAGGAGAATTGCTTGAATCTGGGAGGCAGAGGTTGCAGTGAGCCGAGGTCACGCCACTGCACTCCAGCCTGGTGTCTGGTGGCGGAGTGAGACTCTGTCTCAAAAAATAAATAAATAAAATAAAATAAAATAAATAAATAAATAAAATAACAAGCCTCTGGTAATACTGGTCAAGAAAAATCAAAAGAATGAACTCTATTTAACTTTGATGCACTAAACAAGTTTCAATCTCTAATTTTTCTTGAAACTCTACTAAAATTGCAATAAAAGAATAAACACATATGTACTCACACACACAAAGAATGAACAAGCAAAAAGACAGTAGACAAGAGATGGTGAGACAAATTTTAAACACACTGAAGAGAGTAACAAAAAGTAATTGAAACAGATGAGAAAAGGATGAAACCAATTTGAATTGGCTAATTTACAGTCCAGAACCCTGGGAAGGCTCTAGAATTGGAGGCTTCAGATTCTTTGTTGCAGGATGAGGCTGAAAAGACATTACTCCTCCTCCCTTGGAGTCAGGCATACTTGTCCCCACTCAGACAAGTCTAGACTCTGAAAAGGTTGCAAGGGAGCTCTGGATTCTGGGAAAGCAGGTACAGTCCACACAGGGTGGTAAGTACAAGGTCTGTACTGACCGGCATCCTGACTATTCTGAGTAGGATCATCTGCTCCTCTTCTTGCTTTAGTTTACACATTGTCCTACTTGATGTTTCTAGAAATAGCAAATACTCCCTGCCTCTGGCATTTGTAACACCGGAAATACCAAGTACTTTTTCTGCCTAAAACTTTCTTCTCCTCAATAATTCTTTCGATCATTTCCTTTATTCTTCTTAAATACCATTTTTTAAATGAATGCCTTCTCTGACCACCCTCCATGAAACACTATTGCCCTACCACACCCTCTGCCAGCATTTACCTTGCTTTGAGTTTCACAGTAGCAGTGTTCACCACCTGAAATATTGTATTTTTGTTAATTTATTTGTCTTTTTTTTCTGTAGAACTTAAACTTTATACACATATATATATATATATACACATAATATCTTGAGTAATGTCATATGTATTTATATATATACACATATGTATACATACATATGTATATGTATACATATGTGTATATATATTACATATGTATATACATATATGACATTACTCAAGATATTAAAGATACATATTCGATAATTTGGTATTATTAAAAATATTGTATTTTTGTTAATTTGTCTTTTTTTCTGTAGAATTTAAACTTTATAATGGCTGGGAATTCAACTGCATGTTCACAGAGGTATTCTTGATATTGAAAAGGCATTAAGCAAATATTAATTATTAATGCATGCATTGTATATGCATATTGAACAATCCTAGACGGTGACAACCTTTAAACTCCCTTGTTAGCTCATGCATGTCATTGGTACTTACTCCTTTCCTACTTACAAAATGTCCTTCAGTCTTCAGGAGTGTGCTTTTTATTGCCTTTCCAACAATTCTTTTGGAGTTTATATATATACATACATATATGCGTGTATATATATACACGCATATATATATGTACATAATATCTTGAGTAATGTCATATGTATTTATATATATACATATGTGTATGTATACATGTGTATATATATATAACATATGTATATACATATATGACATTACTCAAGATATTAAAGATACATATTCTATAATTTGGTGTTATCCTCAAACACTTTTTTAAAAATAAGCATTACCCAATTCAGCATGAGGTCAATGAATAGAAAAAAAACTGGATAACAAAGCCTGATTACCTGTTGGATTTTTCTGGATGGTGAAAATGGAAAGTAAAATGGAATGAAAGCGCTAAGGTGTATAAACAAAAGTATAAAATGAAAATAAATATATTTAAAATCATAACTGTGCATTTATTTCTAAAAGTTTGAAAGCAGTTGTATTCAATTAAGCTCAGGTATAAAAAACAAAATGTATCTATAGATACCAACATGAATATATATATAAAAATATACGTACACACCTATATAAATATATATACAAATAGACATATATACCACTTTCTATTCCAATAATCATATAACTCTGTTACTTTTTTTAAAAGAATAATGGTAGAGAGGCATATAAAATCAGATATTTCAGAAATTTCTTATGACAGGGGCATTCAATTTACTATTTTAGCTAATATTTTACCCATAATTCTCTCACTTTTGGCTTAGGAAGAAGGCTTCATCCTTAATGGCTATACCTTTGATTGCTTTAGTCAAAATATCACTGTTGCATTATTCTTCAAATTGTTCAATCTTTTTTTCATCCTGAGGATACTATCCTTACTGAGTGTGGTTTCTATTGACTAATCTCATGGTAGATGTTCCCTGATGTGGATTTTATCTTTTAAAGTAAGCTCATCTTCAGTGTTCTACCTACAAATTATCAGGCAACCAAATATATTTTTGGTCCTGGGAAAGTCATTTTCCATTTTGCATTTGTATTTTGCATTCTTTTCTACTAAGTTTTCCAACGGTATAACTAAAGCAGGATCAGTTTTTACACGAATTTCTGGGTCTAGCATTTACTTAACATGTGAATAACTTAAATTTGCCATCTACATCCATGCAAGAAAGGCAGCTTGAGGTGTGTCTTTCTCCTGGAAGATTTTTCTCTACTTTGCAATCAGATAAGGAGAGACAAGCTTCACTGTTGTGTTTGCATTAATAAGTAGAGTATTTTAGTTTTCTTTTATAAGACACCATGCTTTCCAAACTGACAGCACCAACTTTAAGTTCTTGTAGTGGAGAGTCCAGGTACCCTACAAACATTCCCTTTGTCTCACCAGGATATCAATCCCGGAGATGCTGTGATTGCAGGCTGCTGATGACTTGCAGCTACCCTTTTCTCCAACAAGTTGCTTTTTGTTTGAGGCAAGTCATCTGACCTGAGACGTTATCTGCCTGCACCCTCAGGCCACAGCCTACACCCCATCCACATCAGAGTCTAAAAGGTCATAGCATCAATGTGTGGATTATTCTGCTGTATGCTTTATGTGCCTAAGTCTTCATTGTGTGTCATGCAAAGCCTTTCCTCTTTACTGTCCTGCTTTATATGCATCTTTGCAGGCTTTTCCTAAAGAAAAGCCTTAAATAAACTATCTGCACCTGAGTCCTGTATCCAGCTCTTGTTCCTCCAGAACCAAACACAGGCTTATTTCCAGAGAAAATCCTGACTCCCTTCCCCATCCAAAGCTGCCATGGTAACAGCTCAGGAGCTTCTGCAAAATGGAATTTCTCTTTATTTCAAGCACAAGTATAAATGTAAATCTTGTTGTTGTTACATTTTAACCAGCAGTCCTAGCTGTTTGGAATAGGAGAGGTAGTTCTTATTTTCTCATCCTGCTATATTGTTCAAACTGCAAGGAAAGTTTTTCTATCTAATTTTATTCATAATTCCTCTTGATGATGCTGTTATATTTGTCAATAGTTCAAGATATCTGTAAACTAGTATAAAAACTATTTGCTTTACATAAAAGCGTTCTGACACTGTGTTCTGAATCTCAGAGCTTGGAAAAGGTTATTTGGCCATGAAAAGCACTTCTTATTGAGACAAGAGGATGGAGAAAGAGGCGTAATTACCTCTGTACTGGGAATGGAAATTAGCACAGCTTTTTTGGAAAGCAATTTGGCACCATGCACCATGGATATTAAAAATACTCACACAATTTGACTCAATTCTATTTCTTTCCCAAGGAAATTTTCTAAGAAAAAATTAAAATAGAAGGAAAAACATGCATAAAATGGCAATCATATTTAGTGTTATCATAAAGAGTAATTGAAACCTAAGTGCTGCCAACTAATAAGTATAAATAAACATGAAAATGCGTAGCTGAAAATGAACCAAACAAGTTTCTTCAAATAATTTATCATATTTATACAAATATTTGAGTTAGGCAGTCTGTGCTCTACATGCAGACACGGAAACAAGTAAGCGTTTCTGTCCTTGACCTGATAAAAACAAATGGGAGAACCAACATGATGATTGAAGAGATCAACACCACTTAAGCAACAGCCTTTGATCCGCTAGTGCTACACAGGCATCCACACAGTTGAACTTTCAGGGTTGCTACAATGCATAAATTGGAGAAAAGTTGTCGTAACAAGCAGAGCCCACTCTGACAAAGTTTGCACCTGTAAAATGAATAAAAAATATACCTTTGTAGTACTGTCCCATGGAGACTTGCGGCACTTGTGTATTGAAACAGCATTGATTATCCTGAAAAATAAAATGAGTATTGATTTAAAGCAAGAAGTTACACTATTTCGGAGGAATCTAATATTCCTGTAAGGTAATAAACAAAAACTCTGAAATGGGGGTTTAAAATATTAAAACTTTCCAACGGGCTAAAAAGCATGTTTAATTTAGTGAAATATTTTGTTACATGCAAGAAGGAATCGAAGCTGCTAATAATCTAATCCCCTTTATATGGGGATAATAGAGTATCCTGTGTTACTCAGGTGGGTTTAATATTAGTAACGAGAGGTCTTTATAAATTAAAGATGGAGGCTGAGGCGTCAGAGAAGGAAATGTAATGATGGAAAAATGGAGACGGAATCAGCGTGCTGTGACGGCTGGTTTTAAAGATGGGCATAAGCCAAAGAATACCAGCAGCCTCTGGAGCCTGGAAAAGGTAAGAAAAGGGATTCTCCCCTAGAATCTCTAGAATGAATACACGCCCACTGATACCTTAATTTTAGCCTATGGAGACACACTTTGACTCTAGACCTGCAGAACTGTAAGAAAATAAGTTTGTCTTGCTAAAAGCCATTGATTTTTTAAAAGCAACTTGTGATAGCAGCAATAGAAAACCAACATGCTAAGGCTTTAAGCCTGCCATGTGAGATAAACCAACTTTGTAGATAACTGAAGCTTATTGGGTTTGGGCTTTTGCCGTAGCATTGCTTTTATAATGGCTAAACTGGTTGCATATGGTCTACTAAGCTAATGTAGGCTGCAGGAGGGTTTCAGCTTAAGACCAGGAGAGCATCTAGAGGCTTTAGTAAGCCCGCACAGATGAGACCAGTAACACTACACCAGTAATACTTTGCTTTATAAAACATGCCACGTACTCATATATGAATACATTCTAGTAAATAACTTTAGGACTGTATTTTGTGGGGAGGATCATTAAACATACTGCTTCTCCCACATGTGAACGTCCTGAGATTCTGATATAAATGGGTCAGGTGTGACCTGGGCATGATTTTTAAAGCACTCCAGATGATACTAGTGTGCAAACTACATCAACAACCACTAAGTCAGAGGAGAAAGGTGATAGTCGGGAGTACTTTCAGGAAAGATAAATAGAAAAAATATTTACTACTTGTTGCCAAACACCCACAAAATGATGTCTCACACACAATACTAAGGACTTGTAGTTTAAAATTATTAGTTTAAGACTGAAAAAGAAGCACTAGAGCAGCTGCCCCTCAACTTCAGATTTAGAGCTGAAGAAGAAACTGATCAGTAATAAACCTTGAATTTACATGGCCAGGAGTTACATCTAAGAATGAAAAACAGTGACTAATTTTGTGGATGTCCATGTGATGCAGGTTTTACAAATGAATGTATAAGCATTTCCTTTCTCTTGAGTAAACGTGTCTGAAACTACGTGGAATTCAAAAAGGAAAGATAGGGTGCCTTGGGGAGCAGGAATATTGATCATCCCTGCTCTGAGAAATACAGATTTCAAAAGTATCAACAGCAACTTTCTCAGGAATCTTCAGAATGATTTTTCTATTTGAAACAAATGTGTATTGGAAATGAACAACTCAGCTAAGAGGCAAGAGTCATAAGACTAAGAAGGTAGTTTTTAAACTGGTCTGCATATAGAATCATCTGGAGAACTGTAAGCTTGGTGTTGCTTAAAAAGTGACTGCCTCTTAAAGGCTGACTCTTAAAGACTTTAAGATGGTCTTAATGCACAGTTCAGGTCAAGATCCACTGGCCTAGACTTTGCCATAGGAAGAGGGGGTGGCAGTAGCATGTATGGCAAAGAACTAGTAATGTTTGGTCCCAAGATACTGTGGAGGGTGTGTTACTAGACAGATCACTATGTTAAGGGCCAGAAATTATTTCAAATAACTTCTGGAGACTGGGGCTGCCCTTTGCCAATTTATAATCATGGCAAGAAGGAAATAATATTTGTAAAGCCACTTTCTGAAAGAGGAGATTGTATGTGGAGTGTACTGCCTACTACACCTCCAACATCCCCACCCCTGATATATGATACATAAGTGATGCCAAAGTGATGCTAAAGAACCTCCTTGTGAAGAAGGATTCTCCTATTTGGGTTGATTCCAGGTAAAGGAACAGACATACTAGCAACCTGTAAGGTCCAAAAGATGGTTTTCTCTGTCTCTCTTGAAGGTTTATTATGAGTTTGGATGGATGGTGTACTGGGTATTACGGAAACACACTTTAGCCTCAAATGTCAACTTCAGGCAGCTGGTGACTTTTCTAAGTTGGATGAATATGAGATCAGTGTGGTAATAATCTTGTTTCTTGAAACTGTCCAAACCCCAAGAATCCCTCCAGCTGAGATTGACAGAGAATAAGGTGGGAGGGAGGACTTTTCTTTGGACTTCTAATTCTAAAGATGAAAAAGTATTGTGATCTAATGCTTAGGTCTAATTTCAAGAAACATAAAATTTGGACCTTACTTTCTCCCAGGGAGTATGTCAATGAAAAAAGATTATATTTCAGGTTGCTCTGTTATTGGCATATGTTCTGTTGGAGGGTCTTTAAACGTGTAGGCATTTTATTGGAATATCTTGTCACTTAACAAATCTTCTTCGGGACGCTGAAATGTGCCAATATTATTTGGGATCGAAAGTAAAAAGAGAAAGTAAGCATTAAATTTGGTTACATAATGCCTTTGATTTAATTAATTCACTTTATTAACCCATATCAGAGAGTTCTAAGCTGCTCACTATTCTCGGAGGAGTCATGTTTGATGTTTCAGGGGTGGCCTTGAAGGGGAAAAAGAATGACTTGTCTGACTCACAACTTTGGAAGGCAGAATTAACGGCATTTTTGGTTCTTCTTGAATTCTCTTCCATTATCTCCCTTTCTGTAGGTCTAGGATACGGTTCTTCCTCAGGGTAGAGAGTTGTCTTATTCTACAACTACCTTAGGACTGGGTAGTGAAGTTTCTCTAAGCCAAAGTTTGATTACTCATCTACACAGATATGACTACGTTCTCTATTCAAGTCTTAACAGTATTGACAGTATTTTAGGGTCTCTCTATAGCACTCTTTTTGCATTTTTACTTCAAAACCTGGGAGAAAGTGTGATTATTGATGTTTTTTGTAAAATTTCAACATAATTAACCAAAAATTACTTCTTAGGAAGCAATGATTTATAATCACTGTATGCTTCTTTGTATGTCCTGATTCTTTTTGATAGATTTTTCCATTATCCCTAATAACAGAAGCCCTATTTCAGCTTTTAGGTAGAGCTCATTATCAGAACAAATGTTTTCATACAAATAAAGGAGTGTAAGCATAATTATTTGCTTTGTGAATACATAGTCCACTATACTCTGATTTTTTAATTGAATTTATCCTCCCATCAAACTTTCTTAACATGTTGATCAATGAGGAAATAGCACAAAAACAACTTAATTAAAATTGAAATATTAATAAAACACTGTGAATCTCTTACAGCTCTGAGAACAACTTGTAATAATTGACAAGAAGCTTTATAAATAGCCAGCTATTTGCATGTCCTTTGCTGTGAACTCTTTGAAAGTATATTTTGCCATTTTTAATGATTATTTTTCCTTATTCAAGATCTCTTCACATATTAGGAAAATTAGATTTTGCAATTTAAGACAGTGTCTTTTTTTTTTTAACTTAGACTGATCAATTAGAAATTTTTATACACTGCTCATTAATTTTGGCTCAGGGATATCATGATGAATTTTAGTTTCCAATGAGCTCTGTGGTCAAATTTTTGTGATTACTGCTGCAGTCCTGTGGTCCACTTCAGTAACTTTGACTATCTTGTTTCTGGTAGTTAAATGCCACTCACTTCTTAACTTCCAGCTCTAGGGACCCATCACCACTTTGGAACTCAAGAAGGATTTTTAAAAGCCAACATCTCCAGCAGTCATCTTTGACCAGGGGAAGCTACCCACTCTTGAGTCTTCCAAGTATGCTGATGCTCCCATTACTAATGAATCATCCAATATCTTCATGATTGCAATATCTTGAGTTGTCACTTAACCTCTTTCAAAAATCTTCTCTCAATTTGAAGAGATTGTTTGAAGTGAATATTCTCTCATTATTATGAGAAACATAATTAGACAGTATCTGAACAGATTTTAAACAAGAAATCAAATTTAGTATTTCTGTTTACTTAAAATTTGTCTCCATCTATCATATAAAATTTGTCTCTCATCTATCATAAAAATGTTTGGCTGGGTGCGGTGGCTCATGCCTGTAATCTCAGCACTTTGGGAGGCCAAAGTGGGCAGATCACGAGGTCAAGAGATCAAGACCATCCTGGCCAACATGGTGAAACTCTGTCTCTAGCAAAAATACAAAAATTAGCTGGACCTGATGGCATACACCTGTAGTCCCAGCTACTCAGGAGACTGAGGCAGGAGAATTACTTGAACCTGGGTGGCAGACGTTGCACTGAGCCGAGATTTCTGCCACTGCACTCCCGTCTGGCAACAGAGTAAGATTTTATCTCAAAAAAAAGTTTTAGGCTAACCTCAATTTAAGACTGCTTTCATAAACACGTCAATATAAAATGAAATCAAGTATGAGGCAAATTTTAGGGAAAAAAAATAGAACTGTGCTTGACAAGCTTTGTAAAATGGTAGATAGTAAATATGTTCTACTTTTCCAGCAATATGTTCTCTTGTCTTCACTACTCAGTAGTAGCAGCACTAAGCAGCCACAGGTCATGTATAAACAAAAGGATATGACTGTGTTTATAAAACTTTATTTACAAAAACAAAAAGGTGGAATTCACCTGTAGTCATAGTTGATTGAACTTGTGGCTAAGGAAAAAATTCTACTTGGACACTTAGAAAAATATTATTTCTTCCCAGACATCAAGAAAATGGGAGAATATGATGGTCATTTAGAAAACTGTTAATTAGAAGACTAAAAGTACATTGAAGAATAATCCTTCTTCATTCATTAAATTATTTATGGAATTTGTCATTTTGATCCTTAAAATGTAGATGTTGAATATACTATTGTTAAAAGTAGATTTGAGAATGTTACACATTATTGACATGTTTCTTTCTTTCTTTTATAGACTTTTAATAAAATCAAGCTTACAATATAAACCATTCAACAGAGGTTTATTGCCAATGATTTTAAACTGAGGTAGAAAGTATCTTTTCTGATGATAATGAAGTATATTTAGAAAATTCAGAGAAGGTAATTTTTTACACCTCTTTAGAATGTCTGGAGCATCAGTTGTTTTGTAAAATGTATCATAGTAGCAGTGTTCCAATTAAAACTTAACAGTAGCCTGGGAAATACAGAAAGATACCAGAAGATCATACTTCAGTCTTGTTTCTATATCTATCCAGCTTTATGAAAATAGCCACGCCACTTAATAGTTATTTTTCTTGTCTGTAACAATTATCAGGAAATATGGGAAGGCACATTTTAAAAAGCTTTATATTTTACAAATGATGATATGTATTGATTGACCAAGTGACAGAAAGAGGAACACTTAGAGGTCTTTTGAAAAGACCAAGAAATATTGATTTTAAATTACCGTTGGTTAAAAACATATATGTAAAGGGAGCATTTTTCAAATTAGCATTGAAATTTAGACTGAAGTTAGGACTGTCTAATTCTGGGTCTCTGTGCCTCTAAATTTCCAAAGTGTTTCAATGAAAATGGGGGAAAATCAGTAAGTGAAAATAAATACTTGGAAACACTTGTCATGGATTTTTTTTTCATATTTTATGTGAATATGTAAGAGGCGTGACCTTGGAGACGAAACTGAGGAGGATGCAGCTGCAGCTTCACTATTGTGCAAGATTTCTGCTTTATTGTTACTTTTAAAAATAACATTTTGTTTCACCTCTAAAATTGATATGAAATTAAGAGAGTAGGAAATAAGTTTTTGATTTGGAAACTTAATAAGGCAAACTGTGGAATTCCTCTTCTGGTCCTTGTGGATCATACTCTTTTTTATGAAAATCCATGAGAAGGGGTAGAGGAGTAAATTTAACCTTTAAGGCCAAGTCAATGCAGTGATGGTCATCAATACAGATTCACGTTTGTTTCAGGTGAAGTCTTCATTGGACTTCAGATCTTGCTGGCTATCAGAACTAGCAAGTTCTGTGCACGTCTCCTATTGCCAAAAGAAAAGAAATAAATCTACGACTTTATATATAAACTTCTAGGAATAAATTAGCTTATTAAAATTATTTTTAAAATGTATACCACTTTCCTTTGTTCTGGCTTGTCAAACATTTTTTTTAAGACTCACATTTCAAGTGATCTTCCTTATAATCTGGAAAGATATATATTTGCAATATTTATTAAAAGCTATAAAAATGTCCATTTTCTTTGACCCAGTACTTTCACAATAAAATATTTATTTTTGTCCTAAGAAAATATATACAAATGCTTATTTATCAAAATAGTTATTATATCAATACAATTTTAAAGTTGAAATATCAAAGACATTCATTAAATTATGGTTCACGTAAATGTTAAAGCTATTAAGTATACTGTTTTCTAAACAAATTTGATAACAAGAAAATTCTCATACTTAAGTAGAAATCATGCTGGAAAACAGCAAAGTATACGTAGTTGTAACACCTATTATCTGTTGGAGATACAGACGTCTTTCATAATGATGAATCAGCAACTGCAGCAACACTCGCTAATGAGAGCAAGGATTCAGACTTCTCAGGGTGGAAGGTCATGACGGTCCCATCCTAGAAAGCTACCTAGGTCAGCAGAAATGCTAGTGAAAGGTAAAGGAAGTCCAGAATGAGTAACAGAAGAGAAAGATGATCTGTGTAAATTAGGGCTGAAACTCCATTGGAGAAGTATGGATTTCAGCTTGTAGTTACTGGCCTTGATTTTGTTCTTAATAGGTGTTAAGACTGATTTCAAGTTTGAAGACTCAGTAACATAGCAAATGACAGTGGACACAAGCAGGTCTTGGTACAAGGAGTAGACTCTAGCAAATACCTCTGGTCTCTTATATCACAGTCCCTTGTCTGATCTCTGATATCAGTGGCAGGTGCTGGATAGTTTTATTCAAGCTCAGACTCAATTCCTACCTCCCAACTCAGGTACTCACCCTATATTTTTCCTTTCCGACGTGGGGATCTACACACAAACGCAGCCCAGAATTGTAGGAAAGTTGCAGCCCCAGAACCAAACCTAAATCCATGAAAGAATGGGTCTGGCAGAGAGGAACCTTACTTGAAAATCCTACAGGCAGATATTTCCAGAAGGCATTCTGTATAACTCTCAGGGGGCTGAGAATAGAATTAGTCCACATTTCCCACAGCAGCATCTTTGAAACAAACCCTTTTTATTTGGCTTTTCTTCCTCTTATCTGACTCTGCCCACCCTGAAGTCACTTTAGTTAATACCACCTAAATCCCCTCCTTGTCTCAAATTCTGCTTTTGGGGGAACCCAAACTAAGTTAATGTCATATATATTATATTGGGTTCTTATGACATTAATTTGAATACTGGATAAGGATAGTATAAGGTTATAGTCCCATTTACTATAATAGATGTGCAAATTCTAAATAAAGTACTATCAAATTAGATTTAAAATGATCTGATGATCACTATCTTGGAGTTATTCCAGGAATAAAGAGATACCAAAATATAAAGACAAAGACCAAAGTGTCATTCTTTTAAGTGATATAATCACTCACCCCTCTGTATCAATCTAAGAGACTTTACACACACAAAAATATGTTTCAAATAAACCAGTACAGGAAACTTGCTAGACAGAAGATTAAATTATACCAGCACAGATTTTATATACCATGAATATTAGAAAATATCATTTAAGAGTTTGGATTCCTACTGGAGGTTGTATTTATGAATTAAAGAAGGAAGACATAAGACCTTTATTGAGAAACATTTAAAACTCTTGTAAAAGACAAATAATTTTAAATTGTTAATTTTGTCTATTTTAATTTATATAGTCAATCAAATCTATTCCAAATCTAGCAAGGTATTTTAGAGATCTTGGCAAACTGAATCTAAAGTTTTACAAAAGAATAAAAGACAAATAACAAGGAAAGAAGAAATAGGAAGAATTTGTCCTTCCAGATAGGAGACAAGATGCATAGCTGTGGAATAAAAACTGTGTTAGATAAACAAAGGGAGAAATGTATAGATAATGGAGCTGAAGAGAAAGCCTAGAACAGAATGGTGTGCATGGGGATCTGTGTAAGATCATAGGTCAATGTGGAGCAAGGACAAATTAATGGTAATTATGAGAAAACTGGCTTCATCTAAGGGGAAAAAAATGTCTGACTTCTAACACAGACATAAGAAAAAGTTCAAAAATTTATTACCTGAAATGAAAAGCTGAAACTATAAAGCAAATAAAAAAATCAGGGACATATATGCAACTGGAAAGACAGAAAATGTTTTGATTAGGGTTTTATTTTCAACCCAGTATGCTATAAAGTTTTAAAAGAATGAGAATAAGAGAAAATGATTGTGACATCTGAAAGTAGTAAGGATGTTATACTTAAAATATATCAAGAAATCCTGTAATCAACAATAAGAAGTTAGCAAACACAGTAGCAAAACAGATAATGGATTCAAAGTTGATTACGGTAACAGAAACCTAATGAAAAGGAAAAAAAAAAGAAATGATGCTTAACTTCACAAGTAATGAAGAAATGAAAATTAAGTCCACCCACTTCACATTTTTCTGTTTTTCAATATTTAGAAACAGAATGTTCCTAAGAATATGGACTAACAAGAATCCTGTTGATCACAATACAAAATATTGTATCCACTCTTGAGAACTTAATGAAATTAGGTGTAAAACCCTAGAATTGACCAATCCTAATCCTAGGTATTTACACCAGAAAAATATCTTCCATGAGTCTTTTGTCAAAGCATGGTGGAGAGAGAGAGTTGGGGCAACCTAATTATCTTTAGTCAGAGTAAAGCCAGGTCCAACACGGTAGATCTCCATAATTGAATATGAAGCAGTCAGAAGCTATGAACTAGTTGGAAATACTGCAATATACCTAACTCTTAAAAGATGTTACATGACGCAAATAACAAAGCACAAAACAGTACATATTATGTGTTTTCAGGGAATGTTTTAAGGGGGTGTATTCATCTAGTACACATTTAAGTGACTGGTTCCTAGGGTGGAGAAGCAGATAGGAGTAAATAAATAAAGTAATTAAATAAAATGAGCAGAGCAATGCATTAACTGATGTTGAATGGCATGCCATTGTTTGATTATGGGGAACCATAATTTTGCCAACCCAAGGATGAGATGAGGGAAAGAAGAGGTTGACAACAGGAATCATCAAAACTAGTGAAAATTTGAGACCATCCTGGCAAACATAGTGAAACCCTGTCACTACTAAAATATAAAAATTAGCTGGGCATGGTGGCACGTGTCTGTAGTCCCAGCTACTCGGGAGGCTGAGGCAAGAGAATTCCTTGAACCCGGGAGGCAAAGGTTGCAGTGAGCCGAGATCGCGCCACTGTGCTCCAGCCTGGTGATAGAGCGAGACTCTGTCTCAGAAAAAAAAAAAGCTATTGAAAATAAGGCATTAAGGCATGTAATCTCATCTATATTTCCCACAGGGCAATATGCAATCAAGAGATTCTGTATATTCATAGAAACCATCAAATGGTAGACAAATTTTCATCAAACAGTTACATAGAATTGCAAGCATTTGGGAAACTAATAATAAAGGGATAGTTGAACAATTTATGGTGTGTTCACGTAAAGTAATGATATAAACCCTTTAAAATAATGTTTGTTATTATTGTGCAATATGATAGAAAATACTAACATTTATTCAACCACATAGTATTTGACACATTTTCTCTCGTTTAATCACAACATTCCTTTCAAGTCAATACTATTATTATTTACATGACATAACCAAGTCTTAGAGAGAAAAGGGCTTCAATTTTATGCAGATGGTAAATAGCACTACTAGGACTCAAAACCAGGACTGTCACGGAATTGGCACCGTACACTGTATAATGTAAAGCTCCAGGCTGATGTCTGTCCTGATGTCTTTATTCATTGCCACTGTCATAGTTTTAATGTTTGAATCTAGAGATATACAACTCTTTTAAGGATCTCCTATCATAATAAATGTCAACATTGTAAGCTCCTCAAGGGCAAATGACATGGCTAAAGTGTCTGCTGCTATTTCCCCACCTGCTTAGTTCGGTGACTGGCAAGTATAAGATACATACTACAAATGAGAGTATGAGGCTTTACAAAATTATATCCATATCCGCTACCACAATTGCTACAACTGAGGGAATGTGTTCTCTTCCCAGGTCTACAAGGGGGCGTAGTTTCTGGGGCAGGAACTTCCCAGTGCCATGCCTTCTTCCCCCACCCTCCATCTGGGAGACTTAACTGTCTCTTTTTAATTTACTGCCAGTGCACGGGGGAAATCAAAGATCAATCACTCCAGCAGCGGAAGTTTAAAGGTAATCTTTTCATTGGCCGGGGGCTTGGAGAAGGAAGGAATTCCTCCCAGGTTAAAAGTCCCTGTCCCCCACATCCGAGTGGATTTCCTCCTCTGGGGTCCCCTTCCACTCAGTGTGGAAGCTGCTTTCCCTCTCTGGGATTCCATATTTGGGTCCCCTTCCACAATCTTCGTGGAAGCTTTCTCTCTCTCATCTTTTTCTCTCTCCTTTTTCTCTTTCTCTACCTAAATAAATCACTTTCTGCAAAAATTCTTTGGGATCCGATTTTACTTGCTAGGGCACTGTGCCCAGTGTGGTCCCCTCTCCCACTCTTGGGTAAGAGACCAAGAGCCTGGAAAGACAGCCCACTGGGGAGCAAGCTGAGCGCTCCCCTGCACCCCAAAACCCAGAAACACAACCACACCCGCTACTGGCACTATCCACTATTACCAGCTTACATGTACACACAGGAAAAGGACTAGATAAAATATGCCTGAATTCTGTCTCTGTGATTATTGTTTTAATGTCCTACTTTACGGCTCTCAGCCTTTCCTAAAGAGCCAGTGGGTTTGATTCACCACAGATGCTGAACTGTAATGGGTGAACATTATAAAAATGGTGTTTCTCAATCCTCTGATGTTCACGAAGTTGTATGTATTGACTCTGGTAATCATGGCTACTGAGATATTTTGTTGAATCTGTGGCATGCAGGTGTGAGCAGCTTCATCCTTTGCAGAAATAATTTGTATATTTAGAAAGTGTGATAATATATGGTCATCAACATTCACAGTAGACCATGCAATTTGTTAGCAGGAATGGCATTTTTTCTCTATTGTTGTCAGTTTATTTATAACATCCATTTGATCAGTAAGCAGATATTGAGTTAGCTGATTAAAAACAAAGAGTAAATCTAGATTATTAAGTAATCTAGAAAAGAAAGTTGAAATTCAAACTTTTCAAACTGAATTCTAATATATCCTTGGAGTGGGTGCTAAGTAGAGAATTTTGATTTTCTCCTATCTTCAGCGTAGCCTTTGAGATTTGACTTTTCTTCTTTCAGTTCTAATTGAGCTAACTTTGGAAATGATTTTAAATTGAGAACTCTATCTTATCCTGAGGTTTTACCATTTTTATCCATCTTAAAGTCAATAATTTGTTATTGCTTTACCTTAACTCTGCATTAAAAGTCAGAGTTCTACTTACTAAGCACTACCCAACCCACGAAAGTGGTTAGAGATTGGTTCTAATGAGGCCAGGGTCAGAGTAAAGCTGCATACATTCCAATTAGCTTTATGTGCAGGAAAATATTATCCCATGAATGCCCACTGGGTTTCCACCTGGGTCAAAATTCTTAGAGGATGCCATGACTCAGCAGAAACCTCCACCATTCACTGATGCAGGGGGGATTTCTGTTTACGTTCTTTTGTGTGCTGGCAAATATCTCTTTTCTTCTCAAGTAAAAGATACTTAAAGAAGTTGTTTTGCTTGTGAGTTGGATAGGTATAAATTGGGAAAAGGAAGAGATAAAATACTTTGCAAAATGCATTGCAGATGTTCTTTGCTCCCTACCATAGAATCTCAGCACCATGTTAATATATGTGTGGGCTTAAACAATACATGTTTAGGCATTAAACAAAATACAAAAACTCAAGTTTCTAAAGAGTATACATGAAAACTACTTTTTCGTCTCTTCCGTATCTCCAGAACACACCTTTTTCTCCATAAATTCAACAATAACAGATGGTTACTAACTTTTCTAGAGAAATTTGTTGCATGTGCAAATATACAGTATTATAAATTTATTTTTCCTCCGGTTTTCATAGCAAATGATTTTATTATTTGAATCATTAATGTGACAGTGTTGAGAAACTTCTACCTTCCCCAAATAATTGTCAAATAATTTTATGAATCTTATGCCATGTGACAATCTTTCCACATTGTATTCAAAAATTATGATATTACTTCATATCCCCCAAAATATATCCAACTATAATTTGTCAGTATATAATAAAAATTTTAAGATTAAAATAAATTTTTAAAATCAGAGTTCCAAAGGAATACTGTACATATAGTCACTTTGCGCTTTCTAGTAATCTATTTTCCTGCACAGATTAGTCAAATCACTTTTTCTAAGGACAATATTACATGTAGGTGAAGCTGTATATTACATTGCACTTCAGCTTCTTTTTAAGAGATTTAACAGCCTCAATTATTTCCATTGTTTAATATATATGACAGTTTGACTGTCTTTTTTTATTCTCTATTTGAACATGTAAAAAACAATTGACACCTATAAATATATACAATATTATTTCAAAAATTTTCAATTAGCACAAAATAAGGCTAATTTATCATTTCTCTTGTACCCAGATGCTTTGCATTATCTTGTACTTTAGGTGTCCCCCAGATGAAAATGTCTTCCCTTAACACTATCCATCAAGACTCTCAGGAATTCATTTAAAAGGCAAGCAGAGCCATTACATACAATTGTGCAGGTTGTACATTTGGACAAAGATGTCCAACACAGAGGGCAGTCAGGATCGCAGCTCGTCCCCGTTCTACTTTTTATTTTTGTATTCTACTGTACAGGTGGGTGCATTGTAGGAAGGAAAATCTTTTTGGAAATGAACTGTAGTCTATAATACTGTGTCATCCCGGAAGGGTTTGTTAAACATTTTAAAATATGGCAACACAATTTTACTATTCTTCAAATTACAAAGTAAAGTCCATTGCCCTGAACTTGAATCTTGGCTGGCCTTGTATATTGCTTTGACCAATTTAGAATGCGGCAAAAGTGACATTTTGTGAGTTCAAGGACCTAGACTGCAAGAGATTTTGCAGCTTTTCAGCTTGCCCTCCTGAATTACCATATATGGAAAATCACCCTACATGGAAGCCGGTTTAGGCTATTGGAGAAGACAGGCTACAGGAAGGTGAAGCCAGCTGCCCTGGGCAGCAGGCAGCCCAACTGTGAGAGGCGAAAAAGACCATCTTGAACTTTCCAGAAGTTCCATCTGGAACTTTCAAGTTCCAGCTTGAACTTCAGCCCACTTGAAGGCCAGTTAAATGCCTTCTTAGGAGGAAGGCCAAGTAAATCGGTTGAGGAATTTCTCAGCCAATCCACAGAAACACAGGATACTGGGTGTATTTTTAATCCCTAAACTGTCAGGTTGTTTGTTTCACAGCTATAATTAATTGACACTGGTGTCTTTTAGTAATCCTTATGCCAAGCCCAACATCCAAGGAGTGAGATGGAACTTTTTCTCAGTATAGCACCAATACTATAAGTCAGAATAACATGCAAAGAGTTCAAAAATATTTAGATAGTATGAATTCTAGCTAAGACCATCAGAAAGAATGGCCCTTGAGTGACTAATTCCCCCAGGTATTTTGTAAGGAGATAATAATCTTATTTCCACATGAAAATCAAGTCACTCTAATTATGTGTTTGCCAAATAAAAGAAAATTGTGTAAAGCTACTAAGTCATTCATTATACAGAATATTCTGGGAGAGTACACAGTAATAGCATTGTGTGTATACACACATAGCATTGAATAGCAGAAATGCTGCTAAAATTTGTATCAAATGTATACTCTTAGACTTGAACAAGACCCTTTTGGGTCTTTGTGACTGGACTTCTGCTCAAATGAAGTTGTTTTGATTGAAGAAGAACAGAAGAACATTCTATTGTGCTTGTTTCCATAATGCTACTAGACCACAAGGAAAAATCAGCTTTTTGGATGGCCAGGAATATGCCATACTATTTCGCAATGTAAGTGTCATAAACACACTCAAGTAGTAACTCACATAAACTTAACAGTTACTGTAACAGTGCCTTCACTATTACTGGTAGCAACTTGTGTGTGTAACAGTATAATACATAAGTTAGAATTCCTTTTCTATCTTATTTTTTTGCTTTAATATTTCAAAACATAAATTATTATATTTTACCTTTTATCTGCCTGTGAAATAATACTATTTAATCTCTATAAATGCAAAAACTAACACAGCTTAGTAGTAATGTAGATTATGTGCTTGTGACAGTTGTGTGTGATTTGATATTTTGATATTTGTCTATGAATATCTATAATTACAAACTGTGTCTTTAAATATATTTTGAATATTTCTGAGTAAAGATACTAGACAAAGGAAGTATTGAACTTATGAATAAATAAAAAGTAAAGAATGAAGGGTAAAAACATATTTAAAAGGAAACAGCAAAGTAAATGTAAAATGATTACATAAAATAACAATGTTAAAAGCTTTTGAGGAATAGCAAATTATTTAGAAATATTTATATAATTTTATGTTAAAATTAAATTAATATATTTTTCTGCCAATGTTTTTACTATGAAACTAACTGGAAACACTGAACTATTTTTCTCTTTTAGTTGACAGGACATAAACGTGAAATAAAAGGCTTTTGCTACATTTAGTTTTCTTTCTCAAAAAATAAGCTTATTATATATATATATAAGAAGATTAAAGACATGTCAGAAAGCTTTCTGGAAGCCCAACCTAATGGTACACTAAAGTAACATCTGCAAAGAAATATTTAGCCTCTTTCTGAGAAGAAAAAATACAGCCTATTATCAATAATAACACTGAATTACCAAAATTAAGGGTTATTAATTAGTTTGGAGTTTTGTCTGTTATATTAACTTTGACTGAAAACTATGCTCAGAATTACAAAAATTTTAAGAAGGGAAAGTAAATTTTAAAAGCCATCTTAGCAATAACAACAGCACAAAAAGACCCTGCTCTTGATAAGAGGCTTTCTACTGTGCTGAGTTTGGAATGCATTTTATATTTGCATGTCTACAGTAAGCTGAAGGAGTCTAAGTCAAAATATAACCAAAAAAATATACACTTTGCCTTGTCCTTTGGATACAATCAGCATGCCAGCACCTAAGCATATCTGTCTGTTCTAGTTTTTATTTGTTTCTGTGAATGATTTAGCATACAGGCACTGCAGCTAATCCTTAATTTTTTTTTTTGACCATGGAATTTTTAGTAAATCACTGTTAGTGATGGAAGGAAGAGTTAAGTTCATCTGTCACTTGTCTCCATCTAATGCTTAATTATGTTTTTAATTTTTCTCCAAATTTTTTGTGTGTAGCTTTCATTCTAGAGCTTTTTTTTTTTTCAATCATTATAATTCTAGTTCTAGTTTCTAAATACAATTTTTCTATAACTTGTCTTAGGTTATTGATGTTAATTCTGCATTTTACCTCCTTATTAGTTTATATCGTTAAAAAGACCTGTTGTCTTACTAAGAATTTAGTTTGGCTCATTATTAACACTATAGATTTCATTGTGCAGACTGATTAAGCTTCATTCCATCAAAAAATTTTACTGGCTCATGCCTGTAATCCCAGCATTTTGGGAGGTGGAGGCAAGAGAATGGCTTGAGGCCAGGCATTTGAGACCAGCGTGGCCAACACAGTAAGACCCTATCTCCATAAAATAAAAATTTACCAGAAAACAAACTATAATAAAAATGTCCTAATATCAGTGTCATAGTTCCACATGCACTTTCAGATTTAATTTTTCCAACTCCTCTCTGAGATCCTCACAGATGTTAAAAGGATAATGTGAGACAGAAATAATTCTCCCACATTGACATGAAGGTAAGTGGCCAGGCTAGTATTAGAATTCAGAAGTTGTAACTATCATTTTTTTTAAGTCATTCTACTTTGTCTCTTTTCTCTCTACAGTCATTGACGCAGGATATTTCTGAATATGACACAAAGGACACTTAAGCTAGAAATTAAAATTTATAACAGCCCACAGAATCACAGGAAATTGGTAAAAATCTATTTAAACCATGAATATATTTTAAGTAGGGGTGGCCAGGTGCAGTGGCTCACACCTGTAATCCCAGCACTTTGGGAGGCTGAGGCGGGCAGATCATCTGAAGTCAGGAGTTTGAGACCAGCCTGGCCAACATGGTTAAACCCTATCTCTACCAAAAATACAAAAATTAGCAAGGCGCCTGTAATCCCAGCTACTCAGGAGGCTGAGACAGGAGAATCGCTTGAACTCGGGAGGCGGAGGTTGCAGTGAGCTGAGAAGGTGCCATTGCACTGAAGCCTGGGAGACAAGAGTGAAACTCCGTCTCTAAATAAATAATAAGTAGGGGTCTGGAATGGGCCAGTACAGATGATGAGGCCAGTTAGATTAACATGTCAACCTGGAACAGTTCAGAAAACTTGTCATCAGAACACGAGGAGCTTAGTCAGCAGTGCCTCTGAACCTGAGACTGTGTATGCAATGGTGGAGTTCTTCAGAGATCCAAAAGAGTGAGAAATATCCTAAAAGTAAAACCAGTCAAAAAAAAAAAAAAAGGGGAGTGTCACTAGATGCAAACCACATGATAGAGAGAGATGACTGAGGCACCTGTTTTGGCCATGCTTTGTCCCAGTGTTCAACTCCTAGACAATGCCCTCCAGTAACCAGAATCAGAGAATGCCATTCTGCCATCTTTTTAAAAGTGTATGCCTATGCTTTAAAAGGACTAGCCTACAGATTTTAGCAAATATGAGTGATTAAAATAAATAATATAATAGTACTAGCCACTATTCCAAGACATTTTAGAGGAAGTCCTTGTTAAAGTCTAAACTCATTTTTAAAATTCCCTACTAACTCATTTAAATTCATAAACTTTCATTAAAGAACTTTTTTGGATACGCTGACAAAAAGTGTAAGTTAAGTCTTTTCAGTTGATGGTCATAAAAGCATGAGGAAAGGAAAATATTTTGGGTAGCTCCTTGTTAGGAGGAAAAAACACTACATTGAAGACAATGTAAAGGTATGAGATATTTTAATTAAAAAATACAAAAATAATAAAAGAGAGTCTGAGAAAAGATGTAATCATTCCAAATATTGACTAGTCTCCATGTTGAGCATATTCAAATTTGGCAGGCATTACCTTTGCACTCTAAGCTATGCAATCTCTAGAGCTATTGAATCTCCAGGAACCCCCTGTGGCACCACAAAATGGCAAAATGGCAGCATGGCAAAATGTGTCAAAATGGTAGGTTTATCCAGTTGGTGACGGTTCTAAACCATTAAGTTATCGACTAGTTAATGTAGCATTAATCGCTATGACTAATGATACATTAACTTTACACAAAAAGTATATATAACTCATAATAGCAAGAGAAGGGGGTTAATAATTGAAAATGTGGTATATTATGATATATTCAGCCTTTGATGAATGCAAATATGTGTCTGTACTCAATCAGACAAAACTTAAAGAGGAAAATTTAAAAGAAGTAGTCAAGAAAAGACCTTAGACAAAGGAAGAACATGCTCTCTAAAGGGATAAACTTTGGAGTAGCCCTCTGCCTGAAACTGTTTACTATTTCCCTGAATAATGGCCAAGGATAATAGGGCCTCTAAGAGAGCAAATCAACATTAAAATAGACTGAACAGGATGGAGGCAGAACACACTCTGAGGAGTCAACCCCATTGAAAATTCATCATGATCAGAATGAAGCTGTTATTGGGTCAGCAGTCAGCCAGACCTATTCTGGCCCCTGGGAGGTGCACATGATGCAGTTACAGCATTCAGAGTAAATGTAGAGGTCACAGAGAAAAAGAAGCAAAGTAAGAATTGTAACTATTTAAGAAAATTATTGAAGCATCAAAAGCAGCCACAGAAACACTAATAAAACAAAGTAGGCTTAGAGTGGTGGCTCACGCCTGTAATCCCAGCACTTTGGGAGACTGACAAGGGTGGATCACCTGAGGTCAGGAGTTCGAGACCAGCCTGGCCAACATAGCGAAACCCCATCTCTAGTAAAAATACAAAAATGAGCTGGGCGTGGTGGCACACACCTGTAATCTCTGCTACTCAGGAGGCTGAAGAAGGAGCATCACTTGAACCCGGGAGGCTGAGGTTGCACCACTGCACTCCAGCCTGGGAGACAGAGTGTGACTCTGTCTCAAACTGAAAAAAAAAAAAGTGGTACAGGAGTTTTGGTTCAAATTAATTTTGATGCCACCATCAGACATCCAAAAAATGCAGGGTGCAAGATGGCTTTCCTAATGCTACAGGAAGCGCTCCAGGGGCACACTCCCCAGTGAAACAACCACCACAATTGCAGTTTTTTAAAGCATAACAATTAAATAAAGTTTCTGGAAATTGTCCTAAAGGCGTACAGCCAAAGAAAAAGAAAATGTTATTCAAGAAGATCTAAATGTTCATAAGAACAGGGAGTCTATAGCATTTTATTCACACTCTGCTCCTCCCTCTCCCCTTTCATCTCAGAAAAATGAAAACTCCATCCCAGGCAAGAACCAACATGGACACAAGGCTCTCTCTTCACCCACCTCCCAGTCAAAGGCTCTGTTCCTGGGAAAGTCAAAATTGTGTTGCAGAAGTTCTTTCCCAGGCCAAAGCTGAGGAGTCTTGAGTCTGGGGCTCTCGTCAAGATGTTATCCCCAGTCAGCCGCGTCCTGCTCATTTGTAAGGTGGAGGTTCACATTGGCAAGGGCAAGCCAAGACCAGAGTCTATGAACCCCACCCAGGCCTATGCTCGTAAAGATAAGATTCTGAGGGAAATAGGCCACTGTCTCCTACCCCTACTCCAGAAAAGTGGCTCAATGTTCTTCCCAGGGAAAGGGGCAGGCTGTAAAAGAATGCCAAAGCTCATCCCAAAGGGACTGACATTACTCTGTACAGAGTGTGAGGAAGCAGTCTTAAACCTAAGACTGCTGTTAAAAATATGAAAACATTGGTGGCAAGCAATTAAGGGTCTGGTAGCTTCATGAGAGCAATAAACTAATCTTTCTTTCTCTTTCTTACCTTCCTTCCTTCTCTCCTTCCTTCCTTCCCTTCCTCCCTTTCTTCCCTTCCTCCTTTCCCTTCCTCTTTCCCTCCTTTCTCT
>CAUYLG010042859.1:0-52466 GCA_963573385.1 Cacajao melanocephalus
TAGCCTGGGCAGTAGAACAAGAATCCTGTTCTCTCTCCCTCTTTTTCTTCCTCTTTCTTTCTCTCATACATTCTTTTTCTTTCTTTCTTTCACTCTCACTTTCTTTCCTCTCTTTTTCTTTCTTTCAAAAAAAAAAAAGATTAAGAAAAGTGAAAGACAAAACAATGTCAAGTTTGGTGTTCTGGCACTCTGGAGGAAGACTGAAGAAGCCATGTGAGTAGAAGCAGTTGTTCTATTTGAGGAAGACTGAAGATGTAGTGCTCAGTGGGCATGGAGTAGGATTACTGTGCCTGAGGCCACAGTGATGGACAGAAAAGGGAAACAACAGTGGCCTGCCACCTTAAAAAATCAGAAGTTCTGTTCTTTGGAGGTGATAGGAAAGTGGGATTACTTCCTGGTCCTCCTGGAAATATAGCTTATATTATGATCCTCCAGAAGAATCTACTCTCCACCACTATTGGCCAAGAGGAACCAATCCTGTTGTAATAAGGTTATTAAGGGTTCTATTCCCACAACATTTCAAACTCTTGGGTGGCTCCATAGTGACTCTGAGGCACTTTAAGAACTAGCAAGACAATGTTAGTGTATTCATTCCTCTGTCCACATTTTCCCATGATTCAGCCATTTTGCAGTTAATTTCACTGAGACTGAATGCGAGATTTCAGTTCCTTTACAGGAGCATTGAGTATTGTTAGTTCAAGCACGACTTTCTAGCTAGCAACTATGTTTCACACTGCTAGAAGGATTCCCTTAGCTACCTCACTCTGTCCTTAAAGTGATTCATTTTTTGTTTTAAAAGAATTTCTGATCCCTTTATGGATGTGAACATTTACTAATATCTGAGCCCCTACTGGGACTCTGAGCACTTGTGGAGAATTAGTCAGTATGAAAACAGGTAATCACTGGCATGCCAGTGTAGGTCGGGGCATTGCCCACTAAGACAACATGGAGGGAAAGAATAGTGAGATTTTCAGCATGATCTTACATGCTGTAAGATCAGCTTGAGTGTTGGACATTGGTGAGTTGGCAGGTATTTAAACGTTTGTTTTTTAAAATGTTCTTTCTATGGATGGACTAACAATTCTCAGAAAATTTTCCATGAAAATTAATACATATTCTGCTTCAACTTAATTTTTATATTTTTATGAATAGGTGTGAAATTAAGATCTGGAAGAGACCATCAATTCAGTTTTGAAATTGACAAAATTATGCAGTTTCCCTTGAAAACTTTACACATAATTTCAGAATGTTGCCCTCTGCTTAGAACGTCTCCACTTCTACCACCACCTCCTGCTTCCACCCCATCCTCTAGCCTATTTCATGTTAGGAAAACTCTTCACTCTATTTTGTCCAGATATGTCATCTCTGAACTCTTGGCACTGGTAATTGTTTCATCTTCATTGCTTCCATTACACTTTGTACATGTATGTCAGAACTTATCTTGTTATATGTTGTTATCTTCAGGTATTTATCTCATCTACTAGACCTGAGCTCCATAAGGGTGTGGACTTAGTTATATTTCCAACTGTGATTTTGCATAGACTATGGTAGAAATTTAATAAATATATCTTGAGAGAGCAAGTTAAACTCTCAATGAAGTAATTTTAAGCACAACATTACTTGGGTATAAAAGCTCTTTTAACTAAATGTATAACTTGTATTTTGCAATCTTATTTGAGCTAGAATCTTTCACCATTTTCAGGTATTATATTCTAATATAATAATACATCAGAATGCATGTAAAATTAATACAAGGTACTTAAATTAGAACAAAGTGTAGAAATAAGAAAATGGTTTTTTGTTCAATAATTCTTGATTTATTTATGTTCTAAATTTATGTTCTTTCTTTATGTTCTAAATTTCTTATAACTGAAACTCAAACTAAGTAAATGCAAAGATAACGTACATTTGGAGTTTTACTAAATATATAATGTAGTGTTGTATGAACTTAGTATGTGACATATAATATATAATGTATAACTGTTCTGAAGCTGTGAAAAAATATATTAATAAGGTTAGTTTTTAAAAATAACTGGCTATAAAACTGTCTTCGATGTCCTTGTGAAAAGTCTCAAAGAGCATATATACACACATATACACACACACACATTTTTAGATATAAAAGTTATCAGCAAGAAAATTGAAGTCATCCACAGGAAGTCATCCATATGAAGTAGGCATAGAGGAAAATTGACTTCTTGGATTTTTCTGAAGATCACTTGTTGTTTGGCTGTCAATTAGAAGGTTTTGGAGGAAGCAAATCTGTGAGTATAGTTTGTAGATTTCTGAGAGATGAGTCACTATATTTTACTAAAGCAACACTGCCCAGTAATGCCACTGACTTTCTGAATTTAGAAAGTACATTTTGCATTCTCGTAACAGTAAGATCATGAGTCATTTCTTAACCCTGGGTCTTTTAGGGCTCAGTCAACTAGCTGTTGATAACAAAATTGCTGGTACATAAGAAGGAAGTTTATTATACTGGAGGCTTTTGGGTCCAGTCTGATCAGCTAACAAAAGGGAATAGATCACATTGTAGTGTTGTGGAACTATTTTGAAATTCAGGTAATTTGACAGGGGAAAGAATATATATTTCCTCTCAGTCACTTTTACTTCTTTACACAGTGTATCATGGCATGAAATTTCTGCCACAAATAACACAAATGGATTCTAACAGAAACAATCTAACAAGCCTAAGTGAGTTGGATCTAGGGTAGGCTATATAATTTGGTTGGTCATGTTAATAGAAAGCAAGCACTACTTTCCTAAGTTGGATTGTGAATTTTCCATGCTGACTGAGTGAAAGTTTGCTGTGTGTTCACATATGTTGTACTGCAGGGAAATAGATCAAGAATTCATTTTGGTGACATTAACCAAAAGGTCAGATGCCATTCTGCGTTCCAGAGTGAATATACATACAACCTTTTCATGTATCTTTACATATCTCGGAAAGGATAAAAAATGGGATTCTTTAGAATAATGACATTCCTGGGAACCAAAGATAAAAAGAATTGAAATAACATGAATTTTTGCAGAACAAAAATAGGTCAAGGCTCCTTAATTAACCCTCTAAATTCCGGCAAAGATATGTGTTTCTTTTGTTGAATCTTTATACTTAATTATTTAATTAATACCTTGTTTCATGTCATCTTCTATGTTGGATTGGAAATTTATAAGACTGAAAATTATTTCAGCTGCTACTATACCCCTGACACACCTAGTATGGTGTCTGGCTTGTGAGGCTCTGGATAAATATGTCTCCACACTACCCATGGGCGCACACTGAGATAATTTTTTCTTCTCTCTTACCCCTGAGTATTTCTGTTCTCATCGTGACTGATGGCCTGCTGGAAGTTTTTGAACCACATTTACCAGGCACTGCTCCTCAGGAGTTGCTCTTACGCCAACCTTATGCAGCTTTCCCACCTATTTTTTTTTAATCACTGTGATACATTTCTCTGATGTGGAGAACATAAAGTGAGGTTATAAATTCCGGTTGATGCTGTGCTTCTCCAGCACTGTAATACATGTTTCCTTTTTTCCTCGGGTAATGTTTAGCTGTAAGCATCTCAATTTAATTCACTATATCTAGCCACACTTTCATGTATTTTAAATGTCAGCAATATTTCCTGAAAGTTCTAGGGCCTGCTTTTATTGCATAAAAACATGAAAAAGACATTTAATATTATTATTCAACTGATATCATACACACACACATAAAATATATACACATCTATCTATCTATCATCTAATCTATCTAATTTCCTCAAAAGAGCTGGAAATGGATGTTACTAAGAGCTACGAAGTCCAGGAAGCATCAAGTAAGATCAGCTGCAAGTCTTAATTAATCTTTTAAAGTCCTAGGATGATTATGTTTAATTTACCTAAATATATAAAATATATATTTTATATATATTCCAGTGTTGCCAACTTTAGAAATTTGCTGATATCTGAGACAGAGTAAAAGAATGTCTGCTTTCTGGTAATGGCATTCTAAGGTATTCAGACCACCTCTCCTTTACCAAAAGTAAACCACCAGGTGAAATATTTCTTACATTTTCTTCAAAGCAAGGATGACATAAAAAGATAATAAGAAGTCACTAGGATAAAACTAACAGAAAGTGTAAAACACCAGGTGTAAGCAAGTATTAATTTTGTTTTTTACCTAGATGGCATTTGCCTATCCTAACAAATCTAACTTTTGTGTTAAAATCTTTGCTGGCAAGAAGAACAAAAATGGAACCCAATATCCATAAAAGTAAAGCCTAATAAGAGAAATTTAACACAATAATCTGGGACCCAATAAAGCTAAAATCTCATAGTGTGATCTTAGAAATTAATAGTCAACATGTAGTCTTAAGACTTAAAGTTGGAATTAGGTGCTTTTGAATTAGTAATACCCTAAGCTACATAACAGATGCAAACAGCTATTCTCTCTAGAGGAACATACTCCAGTTATTCAGTGAATATTTTTTCACTATGATAACCTGACACAAAGACAGCTAAACATGGCAGCACGGCAACTATCAATAACAGAAACATATCCATACAGATTTCAAATATTTTCATTTTCAGATAAAACCTATAAAAATATTATGCTTGCTCTATTTAAGGAAATAAAACATAAACATAACATATTAAGGAAATTATAAAATAGAAATCTAGCAATAAAAGTGGAACTTTAAGGAGTGAAAAATTTAATAATCAAAATTAAAAACTCATTGGATAAGTCATGCAGGAAGACTAAGAGATATCATCGCAGATATACAGACAGAATTTGTGAGCCGAAAGAGTAGAGGGCATGAAAAGGAAATATAGGAGCATAAAGGCATAAGGAAATATATTGAAAAGTATTGATATATATTAAGTCTCCTGTGGACACATTTTGGAAGATAGTATGTATAGTGGAGCAGATGAATGTATGCCATAAGACTGGCTTTTCTAAGTATGTAACTCAGAATGTCTACTTTTGTTCCTGCCTAAGAAACTTAATTTGAAGAAAAAAAATTTGAAAAACCATTTCATTTTTAAATGTCCCATTTTTATTTCTTATATGGGATAACCACATGATTCAAACTTCATTTTTGCTTTCAATACCATAGAAGTAAAAGCACTTTTGAGATTTAGCAGAGAGTTTTAGGTCTCAATATTCTTTTTTGGTGGAAAACTGAAGCAATCACCCCATGTGAAAAAAAAAAAAAAAAAAATGAAATCATGAATAAATCAAAGAATTAAAAAGAAGAGCTCTTTATGTAGAGCCCTAAGGGAGCATGTTCTTCCTCTGTTGTTGTCTTTTCTTTATTTATCTCTGTTACCAAAACAAAAGGTAAAGAGCAGATTTTAAATAGTCACTATTGGATCAGTAAAGATCGTAATTCTGGCTTTCTATCATCTGCACATCAATCAATTTAAAAGCATCAAGTTAGAACTGCAGGAAAATGTGCCCACTTTTCTCTGGGCAGTGAGCCCCCTTCTCACTGACAGGTGTTCTCTCAGCTTCTTTGTAGTATACAGTTCCCCTTTGTTTTAGTATTGAGTTCCTTACATATTCTACATATTAGACCCTTCTCAGATGAATAGTTCTCAGATATTTTCTCTCATTCAACAGGATGTATCCTCACTCTGTTGTTTCCTTTGCTGTACAGAGTTGTTTAATATAATCCCATTTCTCTCTTTGTATTTTTATTATAAACACCAATGTGAATTATTCCATATAACTGGGAGATGTTTTGTATTCTAGGATACATGTTTTATTATCATCAGTTGCCCACTGATAATGCATCTAGCTGGAATCTACTTATTTCTTTAAGGTGAGCAAAAGACAAGAGAAAGTAGGAAGACATTAGTATTTGCATTAGGGAAGAGGTGATACATTTCTATATACATGAAAATATATGTGACAAAAAATGAAATATTCTCAGACTACTGTAGCCCACAGTTATGTATCCCTCTTGGCATTCCCACAGAATCTATGGTCTGTTTCACTCCACCCATTTTGATTGTAGTCCTTGAGGGCAGAAAATAGATGTGTGTTATACATCCTAAATATACTGGAAACCTTCAATAAATATTTGATTTGTTTAAGGCTGCACTAAGCATAATGAAAACTAATTTGTATTTTTATTAATATATAATATTTTATATATTTATGGGGTACATGTGATTTTTGTTACATGCATAGAATGTAGAATTATCAAGACAGAGTATTTGAGGTATTCATCACCTTGGGTATTTATCATTTCTATGTGGTGGAAACAATTCAAATCCTATCTTTTAGCTACTTTGAACTATACAATACATTGCTAACTATAGTCACTCTACTCTGACTCTTGTTGAACCATAGAACTTATACCATTTACCTAATGTGTATGTTTGTACTCATTATCCTACCTCCCCCTCCCAGCTCTCCATCCTTTCGAGTCCTTAGTATCTGTCATTCTACTCTATACCTTTATGAGGTAAACTTGTTTGTCTCTCACATATTAATGAGAACATGTAATATTTTTCTTTCTGTGCCTGGCTTATTTCACTTAACGTAATGACCTTCAGTTTCTTCCGTGTTGCTGCAAATGACAAGATTTCATTCATTTATATGGCCAAATAGTAGTCTATTGTGTATGTGTACCACATTTTTTTCATTCATTCATCCTTTGGTGGATACTTAGGTTAATTACATATCTTGGCTATCATGAATGGTGCTGTAATAAACATTCAAGCACAGGTATTCCTTCAATATGCAAATTTCTTTTCCTTTCGATATATAACTAGCAGTAGAATTGCTGAATCATATGGTAGTTGTATTTTTAGCATTTTGGAAAATCTCTAGTTTTTCATAGTGGCTAGTTTAATTCACATTCCTACTAACAATGTATGAGTTTCCTTTTATCTACGTCCTCGCCAACATCAGTTATTTTTTTGACTTTTTAGTAATAGCCATTCAAATTGGGGAAAGATGATATCTGATTGTGGTTTTGATATGCATTTGCCTGATGATTAGTGATGTTAGGCACTTTTTCATACATCTCTTGGCCATTTGTATGTCTTTTTTTGAGAAATGTCTGTTCATGTCCTTGGCCCACATTTTAATGGAATTGTTTGTTTTAGTATTGTGTTCCTTACATATTCTAGGTATTATTAGTCCCTTATTAGATGAATAGGTTGCAAATATTTTCTCGCATTCAACAGGATGTATCCTCACTCTGTTGATTGTTTTCTTTGCTATACAGTTTTTTAGTTTAATATAGTCCCACTTGTCTCTTTCTGATTTTACTATTCATGTTTTCCAGGTCTTAGTCATGAAATCTTTGCCTAGACCAATGTCTTTTTAATAGTTTTATAATTTCAGGTGTTATATGTACATCTTTAATCTGAAAATACTTCCTAAATTATTTGATTGGATATAGCAGATATATATCTTTTATTCATTTTTTTCAAATATTTTCCAAATTTTTTTACATAGGTAAAATTTATACATAGCAATAATTAAATTGGAGTTAGTGAAATAAATTACTTGAATTTTAATTCAAATCAGAATATACTTATTGAACTCATATAGTTCCTGGTTTTTAAGAATTTCAATAAATTGTACCTTTTAAAATGTTTTATATTAAAATAAATTCAATAGAAGGAGTTTTATTGTTTGGACAACAAAAATGTGAATTATGCCAGTTATCCATCAAACAAAGATCTGTCCAAGAAACAGAGAATAGTAATATTTAGATTAACAAAAAAATCTTCTAAATAAAATAGATGCCTATGAGTAAGTGGTACTCTACGTTAAACAGCTAACCATGATCCTAACTTTTGCCTATGAAAAAGTAAATAGGAAGTCATTTAAAATCCAGACTACTAATTCATAAGACCAATTTTTTCTATTCCCATTTCCAAAATTAATCCTAGTTTGGCCTAGCCCTTCCTGCTAAGCTTAGTTGAACTTTGATTGGTTCCCTCATGTTAAAGCCCCACAAAAAGCTAGCCCTTCTTCCCCAGTTAGAATGCTCTGAGAAAAGCATCTCATGCTTGGCATTTTTGATAGTGTAAGTTCAGACTTATACTATGTTCTGGTTGTATATCTTTCATATGTCACACCACAAAACCAAGTCACAGGACCAAATACAAACCGGGGACATGGAAATGTACTGAATCTTGATGGAATGAACTGCAAAGATACATGGCATTGGCCATGGATGCAAGGAATGTTGAAATATCAGGGATATAATGGTTGGTCTATATAATATTAGATTTGGTTTAGGAGCGAATTTTAAAGACTCAACAATAGTCAGAGATATGTTCGGTTTTGCTTCTGCTGAACTCTTTCTCATTATAACTTCTTTTTGGTATTTCCTGGAGAAGCACCATTTTCTTGTCTTAAAGGGCACAGGGGTTAGAGGGGGTGCAGAGAGGAGGAGGAAGAGAGAAAAATGTACTGCCAGTTTCTTTTAAATTATCTTGTAATTATGTTCTTGTCTTGCATGTAATATCAAGCCTCCACACACAAACAAGATGCACTGTATACATGAAAATCATCAGTGCCTTACCCAAGTTTGGTCTTGGCAGGCTAAAAAAAAATGTTTAAATAACTGAAATTTGGGCTATTAGAAAACAATAAGTTTAGAGACTAGAGAAACTGACTCAATAATAAAGAACAGGATACGTCTGTCATTTAAAATAGATGGTTTTCTTTCTGTCAACAGATTAGTCACCACAAGCATTTCATTAACTGGAACCAATGCAGGAAGAAAGAGCAGAGTGGGCTCTAGAATATCGTTGTAACATAAAAGGGGCTCCAAGGGTCAGACACCTTGTTTGTAAGCCTTTTGTTTATTTGCAGTACTTAGAATTATTTTTTTCTTTTGAGGCCAGAGCATCTTGTCTTATTACCTTCTTTATGGTCAGTCTCGGTCCCTCAGATATGTTTCCACAGGCTCTTTAACTCTTTGAAGTAGAAAGAAATCTATATAGATCTTTTGCCTAATTTTTTTTTCAGTTTGTTTCTTCAACCTTGAAATTATGTATTTCTACTTAAAAATGTAATGCACAAGAAAGCGAAAAATTTTTAGAAAATAACACTAAGAAGGATCTATATAAAACTTTCTAGTTTGTTCTACCAAATTTCCATTTGTAACATATTCCAGTGCCTACATCATTATAAATTCTTAAATGTATTAGGCTTTCAATATAAAAAATGATTAGACTGACCTGTATTTATAATTAAATAACAGACTAAATATTCCAGAAAATCTCTCATTATCAAACACCAAGAAAAATATTCAGATATTCATTTGAATGCAGAAAGGAGCTCCTCAAGAGCTAGGGAACACTTCTGAGGACCTGGAACTGAGAGACAAAGTGAAGGTAAATTAGAGCTGTCCTATAGCATGTTGCAGTGTCCACCACTGTGAATCCTGCTGCCTCAGAGAGCTCCCTTCAGTGAAGGTGTCCTGGAAAAAAAGATCTTAATGGCCAGTTTAAAAGAAAAACAGGTAGCCCGGGTGCAGTGGCTCATGCCTGTAATCCCAGCACTTTGGGAGGCCAAGGTTGATGGATCCTGACCACTTCAGGTCAGGAGTTTGAGACCAGCCTGACCAACATGGTAAAACCCCATCTCTACTAAAAGTACTAAAATTAGCTGAGTGTGGTCTCACACACCTGTAGTCCCAGCTACATGGGAGGATGAGGCAGGAGAATCTATTGAACCAGGGAGGCAGAGGTTCTAGTAGGCTGAGATTGTACCACTGCACTCCAGCCTGGGTGACAGAGCAAGGCCCTGTCTCAAAAAAATATAAATAAGCAAGCAAAAAAACAAAAAGACATTTAACTGTCTAACCTCAAATCTGGATGGGTTATATGTCTTCTCCAGAAATAATAATAAAATTTGATCTTCTCGCCATTAGGAATTCAAATGCACAGTACTGGAAAGATTTAGGAAGTCCAAAGCAAGAACTTAAGAGGGGTCGCAGTTGGGTTATAGTCTAGAGTTCCTGCGAATACAGAAAAAAAAAAAATAACAAAACAGCTTGGGCTTCATAGGATTTCCCCAATTCTAAAAATACAATTTGATTTTTAAAAACATATAATAAAACTAGCCACCATCAATGAGAATCTATAGGAGAAAAAAATTCTGGAAATAATTTTGGATAATTGAGCTACTAAATATCAAACATTAAATACGTGCTTAATATGTTGTATTAGTCTGTTCTCATACTGCTATAAAGAAATACCTGAGACTGGGTAATTTATGAAGAAAAGAGGTTTAATTGGCTCATGGCTCTGCAGGCTGCACAGGCAGCATGGTGGCATCAGCTTCTGGGGAGGCTTCAAGAAACTTACATTCATGGCTGAAGGTGAAGGGGACGCAGTCATGTCGTACATGGCTGAAGCAGGACAAAGAGAGAGGGGTGGAGTTGGTACACACTTTTAAACCACCAGATTTCACAAGAACTCGCTCCCTCACTATCATGAGAACAGCACCTAAGGGATGGTGCTAAACCATTCATGAGAACTCTTCCCCTGTGATCCAATAACCTCCCACCAGGTCTTACCTCTAGCACTGGGGATTATTATTCAACATGATATTTGGGTAGAAATACAGATCCAAATTATATCAATTTTTAAAAATACATTAATTTCATTAAAATCGTCAGAAAAGAGCCGAGAAAGACAAAGAGATGGAGACCAAGAGAAGCTGAAAAATGAGAGCAAAGAATCAGACTGAAAATACAACTGTGTTTTCAGAAGAGAACAGAGAGAGAAGCAGTGTCCAAAAAGCACAGCTGAGAACTTGTCAAATTCTGAGAGAGCTGGCTATTTTGTGAGACAAATAACAAATACATACTTAGGCACATATAAGTTGAACTGTAGAACTTAAGAGTCAAAAGAAAGATATTAGAAGCATCTGGAGAATAAAGATATTAAGAAAATACTAAGTAAAATAAAGCTGACGTGGCTATATAAATATCAGAGAAACTTTATTAATAATAATTGGACTAACTACATTTTACAAGAAGGTACAACTTACTAAGAAGGAATTGTACTTCTGAATTTCTAGATACTTAATAATGTAGCCTCGAAATGTTAGAAGGAAAAAAAATGACAGCATTTTAAGAAAATATTAATAAGATAAGCTTCATAATGGGAAATTTAATATACTTCTTTCAGTAATTAGTAGAATAAAATATTAAAATTGACAAGATATAGAATATTTTAGCAGCACTACCAATAAACTTGAGCCAGTGGTATATAAAGAGGGCATAGGAAAGAAAAGATGTGTCACCTTTCTCTAGGCTAGTATTTACCCAGCACATCTTTTTCTGTTTTTTTTTTATTTTTTATTAATTTTGACCTTGCTGTGTCTTTATATTTTAGGTGTGTCTCTCATAAATAGGACAAATCCAATATTTTTTTAAAGTACAGTCTTGCAATCTAATTGGCAAGTGTATTGTATATAATGTTTCTCCTAGACTTTTTATTTTAATTTTTTACTATTTTCCTTGCTCCTATTTATTCTGTTTTATTTTGTTTCTTTTATTCCTCCACTTCAATTTCCTTTTTTATTTTGCAGGACAGTGGTTGCAGAGGATTCTTTCCCTGTTGTGATCGTCTTTCATTTATTTTCTCATACCTTTTTTACAGTTACCATTGTATTTTTATTCTTTTGTTCAAACTCTGGACATTTTACCGTGCTTACTAGTATGCTATAAAGATAATCAATATCCTAACCTTTTCCAGAACAATACAAATAATAACACTCTCATTCCATAACTCCTCTAACTTACTTTGTTATACAGTATTTATTTTCTCTCTCTGTCTCCCCACCCACCTTCCACTTAGTTCAGTGATCTGTTGGGCTTTTCTTGATTTCTGAATGAAAGTTTTTCACAAAACACTGATGAACCTGGCTGCCAGTTCTTGTGTAAGGGTAATCCATGAAAAGCTATGTGTATGTGATCAGGTTTTATCACAAATGGACCTCATTGCAATATGAAAATGAAACAGTTACGACTTCACACATTTTAGCATCTGCAGGTCTTTTCTTGGAGACCTTTGAGCTCTCAAAGGAAAACTATAACACAGGATCTGAGAAGAAATTACTTAGGCAGATAGTGAGGGTATTGAAGTCCTCAGTGAGATTTTCCTTTTTAATGAAAAGCAGCCCTTAAATCATTTTCTAACAAAGAGAAACCTATAAACTTGAGCTGCAGACATAGACAAACAAACTGGAAGCTTGCACGGATGAAGGCTGGCAGAAAAATACTATCGAGGCATATTCAAAATGGTGGCTCCATCTTTGCTTCTTTTTGTCAGCTATGTGTACAGTAAGGAACAGACAAGATGTCACAGGTCAAGTGGAAAGCCTATTTGCATAATAAGATTAGGGTGGGGTGGCCAGCCTTTCCCATGCACTATGTAAATGTCACACCTGATTGAACCAATCTGTGGTTCTTACATAAGTCAGACACCACCTCCTAAAGCCTGTCTATAAAATCTAGTGGACTCTGCCACTGGCTGGTCTTTCCTTTTGGTAACCCCTTTCTCTCACTAGAAAGAGACAGCTATTCTTCTTTCTCTTTCTTCTATTAAACCTCTGCTCCTAACTTATTTGTGTCCATGTCCTAAATTTTCTTGGTGCGAGATGACGAACCCTGGGTATTTACCCCACACAATGAAGCTGCAACAACTAGATTAGGTGAAGTGAAAAAGTAAGGAAGACTTAAGACTAGTGCAATAGAGGGAACAGATGGAACTAAACTCCTAGTGTTAGAGGTGAATCCATATGGGTATGTGGCAACCTCAATTCTTGCCTCCTCAGAAGAAATAATTTGACTGAGGGGCATAAGGAAGAGACTGAGGCAAGTTTATTAAAAAGTTTTAGAGCAGGACCAAAAGGAAGTAAAATAACTTGGAAAAGAGCCAAGTAGGCAGCTTGAGAGTTCAAGTGCACAGTTTCACCTTTGATTTGGGGATTTATACATTGGCATACTTCCAAGGAGTTTCATCCTTTCTCCCTGATTCTTCCCTTGGAGTGGACTGTCCTCGTGTACCATAGCCTGCCAGCATTTGGGAGGGGCCGCATGCACAGTGTGTTTACTGAAGTTGTACACATGCTTACTTGAGCCATCTTTCCCTTATCAGTTGTGTATTCCTAGAGGAAGCTCATATTCCAGTTAAACTCCACCATTTTGCTTCTTAGTGTACATGCTTGAGCCCACTTGCCCAACTTTTGAGATCTTATTGGGAAGCTGTTGATTACCAATTTCAGTTGTTCCCTATCTACTGGGAGACCCCCTTTCCCTGGCACCAGCTGCAACCAAGTAGAGAGACAATTCTAATCACCACCCAACCATCACCTGATGGTTGCCTGGCAATCCTTCCTGGGGAGTAGGTGGGGTCCCTCTCCTGCCCTGCTCATGTCTGCCTATCTACTGTAACACTCTGAAACAAAAGATGGGAGAGTTCTTAAGCACTGAGGTGAGTTAGTGGAATTGTGTTGGAGGACACTGGGAGAAGGCTGGCCTCTGTGACTGGGCCACCTCTGGTTGCTAACTAGCATCCTTGGAAGTTAGGCTCCCACACTCCCACAGAAACTGAAATATAGGGGAGCTATCTTTACTAATGATCAGGTTTCAAAGAGATGGCTCCGAGGTCCTTGGGAAAGATATTCCTGGATTGTGGAAGATTTACAATTCAACAGGGCAGGGAGAGAGTTTATGATTGAAAGTTTTCTAAAGTAAATCTGCTAAGAAAAGGGAGATGAGGTATATAGTTAGGAAGAAGACTGTTTAAAGCTTAGTCAGCTGAGGGAAGTGTCAAGGCCATCATCTTGGTCAAAGCTTTAAAGAAGAACCTTCCAACTGCCTAACTATCTGCTTTCTGAGCATGGACAGAGGAGGAAATGTGGGACATCAAGATTTATAAAGAAAGTTTCCCACATTATCTCAGAGTGTCAGTCTTGGCCTTCATCACGCCCTCCTCTGTAACTGCTGCTCCACATCAGGCAATCTCCCCATTTAATTGCTCCAGTGAAGAGACTGGTCTCCTGCAGAGACTGGGAGTGAAATTGCCTTTGCAAAAAACTGTATTAGTGAGAAAATTATGGCAGTGTGGGAGATCTGATCTAGTCAAATGCCTCTTGACTTTAGCCTTCAAGCCTTTCTCTAATTATTCCTGGGCAAAGCTAATTTCGGGAGACATTTAGTTTATAGTTTAAATGATAATACCCTTTCTCCAAAACTCAGCCACCTTTGTAATGCTAATGAGAGGCCATCAGATAAGGAGGACAGAGGCACCTGAATTCTGCTAAGGTGTATACATAAATGATTGCCAGCTTTTATTCTGGAGGTCACAGATATACGACTTCCCCAATTACTCCTGCAGGTAACATCACTACTGTAGAATCTGAGATAGGACTTTTGGGATATCTTTTCAGGTTTTTTGCATGTCCAACACCCATGGCCCCTTTGGACCCACTAATCACTTCTGTGGCCCCACCCAAAAGTGATTCAGCTCAGGAGGACAGCTTCGACTTCTAATTTCATCTCCAACCCAACAATAAGCAGCAAGCACCCATTGCCTAGACAATCCCCCCACCCCAAACTATCTTTTAAAAACTCCTAACCTAGGCCACGCATGGTGGCTCACACCTGTAATCCCAGCATTTTGGGAGGCCAGGGTGAGCAGATCACCTGAGGTCAGGAGTTTGAGGCCAGTCTGGCCAACATGGTGAAACCCTGTCTCTACTAAAAGCACAAAAATTAGCTGGGTGTGGTGCCACACACCTATATCCCAGCTACTCGAGAGGCTGAGGCAGGAAAATCACTTGAACCCCAGTGGCAGAGATTTCAGTGAGCTGAGATTGTGCCACTGCACTCCAGACTGAGTGATAAAGTGAAACTCTGTCTCAATAATAATTAATAGTTAATTTAAAAAACCCTAGCCTACAAGCTTTCTATGAGATTAATTTGAGTAATAACCCCATCTCTCGTGTGGCGTGGCTGGCCTCACGTCAATTCAACTGTTGACTGCAATGCCATGAATTGATTTTGTTTGTGCAGCAGGAAGGAAGAACCCACTGGCTGGTTAAAGGAGGAATTGTACTATGTTGAAATGGTGCTGGGAGTTTTCCCTCTAACATTTATCCACATTTTTCTATCTCAAGCCTCATCCTGGCCTTCACTGTTCTCTGAGACTCTCTAGTGCTCTAATGCATAGACTTACTTTATTATAATTCCTTTCTGGGACTAATTAGACTTTAGCCTCCTCTGCCAGTCTCTTTACTACTTTACTGTCTGTCTTGCAGCTTTCCAAAACTGGTTGGTATTTCTTATCCACTATTGCCTCTTAGTCCTTCTTGTATATAATGTTTTCTACATCTTTTTTTCATTTATCCATTTTGTTTTAATTGTTCATGTGAGCATGAAGAGAAATGCAATCAACTTACTATGATCCACTTTGTAAATCTCAGTGCTGATATGCCCACCGTATCATTCAGGTATGGTAACTTCCAGCCTGTAACATGGCAAGAAGAGTCCAGAGATTCTGCATTGCATGCATGCTACAACCCTTATTTGCCTGAGAATGTCCTAAGTGGATAAGCAGGCAGGGTGCAAACTAGCAGCAGGCATGTGCCCAAAGGTTGTTCTTGTTGGTAATGGGGACTGTGGGGGGGCCTAACGACATACTCTTCACTTTGCCTTTTAGAAAACACTCCTACAAGTAATATTTCTTCATGAGGATATATAAACCATAAAAAGAGATAAAACTGGGCCTATAAAATATATTACATGGGAGAGAAACAAGAGTTTGAATTAATACTTTCAACAAAACACTTGAAGGTGTCTTAAAAGGCAAATAAAAACTCTAAAATATTAAAAAGAACAAAAACTGTAGGAGAAAAGACAACTGAGAATTAATTTAAGAATTAGATTTTCCAAAAGCACCCAACAGTGGAGACAGAAGCAGAATATTTAAAAGAAACGTCGTGAAGTGATGAAGATAATTATTTTTATAAATCAAATGCACTTACTGAGTTCCAGGCAAAGTTAGCATAAGGTATATTCTGGCACAACTTTTGAATTGCAAATATAAATTTACAATATTCTAAGGCTCATAGGCACAGAAGAAATAAATGTATTGTTACCTAGAAATAATTAAAAATTAGGCTGGCCTCAAGATTCAGACTTACAATCTAGACTCAATTCTGTTAAAATTGTAAAACAAGATACAGGAATAATTATATGATTCCAAACAGGCAAGATAAAAATGTAGAAAAATAAGAGCATTGAAGGAAATTATGCCAAAGTATTCACAGTAGTTTTCTCTGCTGAGAATTTTATTAAGGTACATTCTAATCTTTTTATGTTCTTCTACTCCTCAAATGTTCTGGAATGGTCATGCATTATTTTAATAATTGGCAAAAATATACATAAAAAGTAAAAGAAAAAAGAGAGAAAATCATTTCTCATAGTAGGATACTTTCAGGCTAAGATATATCAAATTAAAATGATAAAATTCTGAAGCCATTTCCTGAGTTCATTTATTCTTAAGCTTTGGCTATCCGTTAAAGACTTGAGTAAGCCTGTGACATTTCGATCTGGCATTAGGTGAATTTCAAAATCTTATGATAAGCTATCCACTGTCCTGAAACTTTAAAAAAATTATTTGGAACACTTTGGAGTCATTAAAGCAAACTTTTTACAGAAAACACTATTTTTCTTTTAAACGAAAACTTGAGATTTCTGAAGATGCTATGATTTTTCAAGACAAAACACCCTCTTGGGTACAAATCATGCAACTTGCTCTGGATCGAATATGTGCGGTTTCTGCTGGAGTTCAAGTAGTGATAAAGAACCATATTTTCAGCACTGGTGGGCTTATCTTTGTCTGAAGGCTACTGTAAAAAGCATATACTTTATTTCATATATGATACAATGAAATAATACATATAATAAGAACTATGGTCTTCCAAGTTGGAGGCTGCAGAATTACAGAACTAAATGACCAAATATAGCTCATACTCATTCTTTGCTTGGCTTGAATAATTTAAAAAAAATACATTCATAGCCAAAATTTCAAAATCAAAAGACTGTACCTTAAAAATTATATATTTAGACGCTTTTGTTGAAAAACCAGATGATCTGTAAAAGCCAGAAGGTCTCAGCAGTAACCTGCTAGAGGTTAGTTTTCTTCTTCTTAGATCCATGTTTTTCAGGCTTCCAAAAACCTACCTCACTCATTTAGATTGTATTAGTGAACTCTGTTCTAAAAACTAATGTTAATTATAACCGACAGCTATAATTATTCTGTGAAAAATGGTTACTTGTAAAGGCTACCTGTTATGGTATTTCTGTGAAGAATTGCTGACTTTTGAGTTAGAAATCCTGCATCCTGTGTCAGTTAGGATGACTCTGGGGGCTTCAACACAGTTAAATAAATTTTTCCTAAAAGCAAGAAGTCCTAAAGTGGAGTAGCCCCAAAATTCATCAATTCAGCAACTTAATGATGCTCTCATGGGCATAAATATATCTTTAGCTCTGCCATCCTCAGAGAATTGGTCTTATTCTCAAGCTGGTTCTCCTCCAGGATACACAATGGCTTCCACAGTAGTTACCACATGCAGAGTCTACTATATATAAGCAGAAAAAAAGAACATTCTTCTTCCTTAAGTCTCCTTTTAAGAGTAAGAAAACTTTTCAGAATCTCTCCCTAGCAGATCTTTCTTAGTATTGCGTAGACCAGATTTCAGCCATATCTCCAATGCTAAAACAAATGAGCAGGAGAGCTGAGTACCTGTGATAGACGTAAATAATCCAAATTATCCATCAGCTGAATGTAGGATTGCTTTCCCTTAGCACATAGTAACTAGCACTGGGGAGAAGAGGCAAAAGAGTAGATCTGAGGTCTACAGCAAGAAAGAAATGGTGGGGAGTGGGGAATTTATTTTGGATAGATAACTGTTTCTGCTGCAAACGAAAGGCAGGTCTCTACCTTTGTAATGACCTTTAGCATATTACTTAAACTTTCCTAATTTAAAGTTCTTCATTTATATATTAGGAATAGCAATACATTTTTCATGGCCTTATCACAAATATTAAATGATCTAAAATATATGAAAATGTAGGTATTTCAGATATTTTTGCCTTTTTTAAAATGCCAGATTATGTTTCTAAAAATAAAGGACAATAAAATGAAATAAAAATTTTAAAATAATTGAATTAAAAAATTGTATGTGCAAAATTATGTCTTAGGTGAAAGTTTACCTTAGGATTTACCTTACCTAACTCAATTTTCTCAGTGGATGAAAATATCATTTAAAATTGGAAAAGTGTTTATTGTCTTTTCTTAGATTTCATTGTTTCTATTGTTTCTTCAGCGATAAGGAGAAAAGTTGTCACAGTTAATACCTCACTGGCACAGCTGAAGCTTGGCTCAATTCACTGCATTATCTCCCTGAACGCCCCCAACATTGGATAAATGGGAATACTTGGCTGTTTGATGTTCTACCAGAGAGGGTACTTTGTGGCAAGGTACAATATAAAGCAGGTGCTACAACAAGCTCTACTGGGCAGAATGACAAGTGATGACTTCCCTAGAGTCATAGCAAAAGACAGATTTAGTGAATCATGCTCCATGATGGAGAATCCACACACCAGGGCTGCAGATTAAACTCTGCCTGTTGAAGTGAGAGTATTTGCATTTGTGCTCTCAAGAGAGTTTTTGTCAAGTGGCAGGAGTGAGTAAAACTGGGAAGTCTGCCTGTGTTATAGTCAACCACCTCATAGTCCCTATCAAGAGTACTATAAAATCAAATGAAGACCTTGGAAAAGCAACAGATGTAAGAATAAAAATCCCTCTGGTTTCTAGGACATTACTGCTTTTCCCTAGAGAAAAAAATGTAGAAGCCCTGCATAGTGATTTCAATATTGACTGGGTATTCTGGAAAGTTTTAAATGGTTTTTGCATTTACATGTTTGCAAAATTGTGCTTCTTGAAAATCGTCTACCAAAGGGCATCTCTTGCTGACACTTTTGGTCACTTGTTGCCATAGTGATGACAGAATACTCATGTCAGGTCTTGAAAACAGGATAAAGTCAACCCCAATAGCTTTAGCTTCTACTTAGTCAGAAGTGCTTCCACAGATTCGGGGTTGCAGGGGAGAAGAAAAAGAAGTTGTTGATTTGGTGAGAAGACTGATATTATTTCTAGTTCTTTTTCTATGTCACATGGATATAAGAAAAGTCTTCCAATTTTTATACCTTAATTTCTTCAACTGTAAAAATGAGAATAAAATCTGCAATCCCCATATAATTCCTACTCAAAATAACTTTTATAAACTTTAAATCTTTGCATGACAATACCTTTAAAAAAAACTACCAGGCCCATATAATTTTACAAGTGACTTCTACTAAGTTTTCAAAAATCAAACAGCCACAACCTAGAAAAAACAAAATACATGGATTAATATACTATTGTTCATAAATAAGATAGGACAATTTAAGCCAGTAAGAGCATTGGCTGATTTTATTTATAAATATAAATTGAAAAGTCTTAAATGATATATTTCTAATATAATTTCAGAATATATAAATACATTCATCAAAACTAAGAAGAATTTCTTCCAAATATGGAAAGATATTTTATTGTTTTGAAACAAATATTAAGGTAATTCACCACATTAACAGATGAAAGGAGAAAAATACTATCATTCCATGTACAGAAGAAAAAAAGTTTGATAAATTTTAAAACCATTCATAACAATAAAAATGAATTCTAAGTAATCTGGGAATAAAAGAGAGCTTCAAATCAGTTCACCAAAAGATATTGACCCAAATCTACAGCAACTATGATACTAAATGGTAAACATTGAAAGTATTCGTTTAAGAACAGAAATAAAAAAGGCAATCCATCATGTCTATGTCTAAACAGTGAGCCATAATAATTAATTGAATAAGATAATCAAAAAGATTAAGAATACAGTAAGATCACAAAACAAAGGTAGAAGAAATCCTGCATTTTGAGAATGATATGCTTGTCTACATGAATTTTCCTGAAAATTCACAGATATGCTATTAGAATTATTTGGAGAGTTCAGAAGATGAATACACAAAAATCATTTTCATGATCATCTTCATTTTCATGTATTATCATAACCAGTTAGGTAATTTGATTTTTAAGAAGGCACTACCTACACAAAAAATATAACTTATAATGTACCTAAGAATAATTTTAAAAATTATAAAGCTTTATGGGAGAAGGTAAAAGATATACAGAAAAGAAGAGCTCTATCATGGTCCTGGGTAGAACGATGCAATATCATAAAGGTTTTGATTTGTTCCTAAAACTGTAAAATCAACCCCAAACTGAATCTGGCATAGGCTTTTAATGAAAATATTTTAAAATTATAATGAAGATACTACCAAGAATGGTCAAGACATATACACTCATAATAATATGATAATATATACATTATTGTTATTCTTATTCTTTGGGGCAGAAGTGGAGCCAAATCATTTGACAGTAAGTTGTGGAAATCATGACCCTCTATCTCTAAAACCTTATCTCATAACCATCTAGCAAATTTTTAAAAATTGAACATTGCTACATCACTATTATGTAATATAGTTTGTATTCCTATTTCACTAATTATGTTCAGAGTGTCATTTATAGCAACGTTTCCCTCTGAACCAGCATCTAATGCAGAGATTTACATTTAGTCATATTGTGTCTTTTCTCTCCTTTAATATCTAACATTTCCTCACTTTTCTTTGTCTTTTATGAGCTTGGTGTATTAAAAGAGTACAGGCACAATGTTTTGCAGTATTTCTCTCAGTTTGGGTTTTTCTTGTTGTTTCTTTATAATTAAATTATGCTGTTGAGTTTTTGGCAGAAATATTATATATGTGGTATAGTATCTTTCTCAGAGTCCCATGTCGGGAGACAGTTAATGTCAGTTTCCTCTGTGCATGGTTATATTAATCTTGATCACTTCATTAAGTCAGTTTGTTCTAAATTTCATTGCTATAAAAGTACCTTTAAATAATTTCATAATTAGTAATCTATTGGAAAATAATTTGAAGTTATGTAAATTTCTTATTTACCAACAAACTTTAACCCTTAGGTTTTACCTCCATCAATAATATTTATCCTTGTCAATTTTTCATATGATTTCATTTATTTTTTGGTATTAGTATAGATTATTTTCCCAATATATTATAATGCATTGTGCCCGTTCTTTTTTTTAACAGTTGCAAAATTGGATACTTAGGTTTTTTTGTTTGTTTTTTTTTTTTAATAGAGCAGTCTTGGAGTCACAGCAAAACTGAGTGGAAAGTACAGAGATTTCCTCTAAACTTTCTGCCTCCATGTATTCATGGTCTTCCCGTTATCAACATCTCTCCACCTACAAAGTGACACATTTGTTAGAATTGAAGAATCTGCACTGATATATCATTATCACCCAGAGTCTTTAGGTTTACAATGTGGTTCACTCTTGGTGTTGTATGTTATATGGATTTCAAAAATTTATAGTGACATGTATCTACCACTACAGTATCATATATAGTAATTTCACTGCCCTCAAAATCTTTGCTCAGAATTAGAGAAGACTATTTTAAAGTTCATATGGTACCAAAAAAAGAGCCTGAATAGCCAAGATAATCCTAAGCAAAAAGAACAAAGTTGGAGGCATCACATTACCTGACTTCAAACTATACAATAAGGCTACAGTAACCAAAACTGCATGGTACTGGTATAAGAACAGACACACAAAGACCAATGGAACAGAATAGAGAACTTAGAAATAAGAACACACCTATAACCATCTGATCTTTGACAAACCTGACAAAAATAAGCAATGGGGAAAGGATTCCCTATTTAATAGGTGCTGGGAGAACTGGCTAGTCATATACAGAAAACAGAAAATGGACCCCTTCTCTACAACATATACAAAAATTAACTCAAGATGGATTAAAGACTTAAATGTAGTACCCAAAACTAGGAAAAACGTAGACAAAAATCTAGGTGTTATCACTCAGGACATAGGCATGGGCAAAGATTTCATGACAAAAATACCAAAAGCAATTACAACAGAAGCAAAAATTGGCAAATGGGATCTAATTAAACAGAAGAGCTGCACAGCAAAAGAAACTATCATTAGAGTAAAAAGACAACCTGCAGAATGGGAGAAAATTTTTTCAATCTATCCATCTGACAAAGTCTAATACCCAGAGTCTACAAGGAACTTAACAAATTTACAAAAAAATTCACAACAACTCCATTAAAAAGTAGACAAAGGACATGAACCAACACTTCTTAAAAGAAGTGTTGCTGCCAAAAAACATATGAAGAAAGCTCAACATCGCTGACCACTAGAGAAATGCAAATCAAAACCACAGTTAGATACCATCTCATGCCAGTCAAAATGGCTACTATTAAAAAGTCAAAATACAATAGGTGCTGGCAAAGTTGCAGAAAAAAAGAGTGCTTTTACACTGCTGATTGAACTGTAAATTAGTTCAATCATGATGGAAGACAGTGTGGTGATTCCTCAAAGGCAAGAATACCATTTGACCTAGCAATTCCATTGTTGGCTATATGCCCAAAGGGATATAAATCATTCTCTTATACACCTAAATGTCCATCAATGATTAATCAGATAAAAAAATGTGGTACATATACATCATGGAATTCTATGCAGCCATAAAAAGGAACAAGATCATGTCCTTTGCAAGGACATGGATGGAGCTAGAAGTCACCATGCTCAGTGAATTAACACAAGAACAGAAAACCAAACACCGTATTTTCTCACTTATAAGTGGTAGCTGAAAGATGAGAAGACATGGTCACAGTGAGGGGAACAATACACACTGGGGCCTATTGGGGGGGTGTGGTGGAGGGAGAACATCCGAAAGAATAGCTAATGGATGCTGGGCTTAATACCTATGTGACGGGATTATCTGTGCAACAAACCACCATTGTACACATTTACCTATGTAACAAACCTGCACATCCTGCACATGTATCGCTGAACTGCTGAAGAAAACAAACAAATACCTTCTGTGCTCTGTTTATTTCACTCTCCCTCCTAAATCCTGGCAACTACTGATATTTTTTAGTTATGCCTTTTCTGGAATGTCATATAGTTGGTATCATATGGTTTGTTGCCTTTTCAGATTGGCCATTTTCACTTAGTTATATGCATTTAAGTTTCCTCCAGTACCTTTCATGGCTTGATTGCAAATACTTTCTTCTGGTCTGTGACTTGTTTTGCACTTTCCTGACAGTTATCACAGAGGATAAATTTTTAATTTTAATGAAGTCCAGCTTTTTTTTTTTTTACATGATCATACTATCTAAAAATTCTTTACCAAATTAAGGTCACCTAGATTTTCTATGTTATCTTCCAGGACTTCTACAGTTTACATTTTACATTTAGGTTCATGATCCATTTTGAGTTAATTTTTGGGAAAGGTGTAAGACCTGTGTATAAATTAATTTTTTGCATGTGTATGTCTAGTTATTCCAGCAGCATTTGTTGAAAAGTCTATCTTTTTTTCTTTTTGAGGCAAGTCTCACTCTGTCACCAGTCTGGAGTGCAGTAACACAATCTTGGCTCATCACAACCTCTGCCTCCTGGGTTCAAGCGATTCTCCTGCCTCCACCTCCAGAGTAACTGGGAGCACAGGTATGTGCCATCATGACCAGCTAATTTTTGTATTTTTAGTAGAGATGGGGTTTCACCATGTTGGCCAGCATGGTCTCTATCTCCTGACCTTGTGATCCGCCTGCCTAGGCCTCCCAAAGTGCTGGGACCACAGGCATGAACCACCATGCGTGGCTGAAAATTCTTTCTTTACTCTGTTTTATTGCCTTTATTATTCTGTCAATGATTGGTTGACTTTAATTATGTGGATCTATTTCTGGGATATCCATCATATTCCATTGATCCATTTGTCTGTTCTTTTGCCAACACCATACTGCCTTGATTACTATGACTGTAATAGTAAGTCTTGAAATCAAATACAGCCTGACCTTCAACTTTTTACTTCTTTTGCCTCCCATTATAAACTTTGTAATAAGTCTGTTGATATTTACAAAATAATTTTCTGGGATTTTCTTGGAATTGCATTGAATTCATAGACCAAGTCAGAAAGAACTGACATCTTAATATAGAGCCTTTCTATCTATGAACATGAGATATTTGTCCATTTATTAGCTATTTGATTTATTCACAGTTTTGTAGTTTTCATCAAATAGTTATTACATATAATTTGATAAATTTATACCTAAATATTTCATTTTGGGGTATGCTAAGTGTAAATGGCATTGTGTTCTTAATTTCAAATTCCACTTGCTTATTGCTATTAAATAGGGAAATGTTTGCTTTTTGTATGTTAACCTTGTATCCTGTAATTTATAATCTTCCTGTAATCATTTATTAATTCCAGGAGTTTTTTGTCGATTCTTTCAGATTTTCTACCTAGACAGTCATGCTCTCTGTGAATAAGCAGTTTTATTTCTTCTTTTCCAATTAGTATATCTGTTAGTTCCTTTCTTTTTCTTCTTGCATTAGAATTCCAGTATGATGTTCAAAAGCAGTGATGAGAGGAGACATCCTTCTCTTTTTCCTAATAGTAAGAAAGTTTGAGTTTGTCACATTAAGTATAATGTTAGCTGTAGGGATTTTGTAGATATTCTTTATCTAGTTGAGAACATTCCCTTCTATTCTTAGTTTCTGTTTTCATTACAAATAGGTCTTCAAAATTATTTTTCCACGTTCTTTTTTCTGTATTTATTGATATGATTGTGTGGTTTTTCTTCATTAGCTTGTTGAAATTATGGGTTACATTAATTGATTTTTGAATTTAAGCCAGCCTTGCATGCATACTTGAGACAAATTCCACTTGGTTGTGATATATCATTCTTTTATTACGTTGTTGGACTGAATTTGCTAATATTTTATTGTGGATTTCTGCATCTATGTTCATGAGAAATATTGGTCTGTAAGTTTCATTTTGCTGTAATTACTTTGTCTGGTTTTATTTTAGGGTAATGCTCATCTCATAGAAGAAGTTAGGAAGTATTACATCTGTTTTGTCTTCTGAAAGAGATTGTAGAGTATAGAGTACTGGTATACATTTTTGTTAATTTTTGGTAGAATTCACCAGTGAACCCATCTGGGCATGTTCCTTTTTGTTTTGAAAGGCTATTAATTATTGATTCAAGTTCTTTAATAGATATAGGCCTGTTTAGGGTGTCTATTTCTTCTTGTGTGAATTTTGGCACATTGTATCTTTCAGGGAATCTGTTCACTTCATTTAAATTATGACATTTGTGGGCATAGAGTTGTTTATATTGTTCCTTTATTATCCTTTTAATGTACATGTGGAACATGTGATCATGTAGGTGATGTCTTCTCTTTAATTTCTGATATAGTCATTTGTGTCATCCCTCTTTTCTTTCTATATTAGTTAGCTTAGCTAGAGGCTAATTGATTTTATTAATCTTTTTAAAGAAGTTTTTGTTTCATAGTTACTCATTTTTTGATGCTTAAAGTTTCACAGATTTGGTTAATGGAAGTCTCATTAAACTGGCTCCTGTGTTCTTTTTTCTATTTTTTAGTTTTTGTGCACTTTCTGGAACAATAAGATATTCCTGGCCCATCTGAAACTTTCCCTGAACCAGTCCTAAAATCAGTCGTTTTTCCTAGGCTCTTTGGTTACTTTTAGTAAGGAATTTTATTTGGAAACCAAGATCTAGGAGATAGAATTTCTCATTATTTTGGGATATTACTGTTTCTAGGCTTGAAAACTCCTTTTATATCTAAAGTTAAAAAAAAAAGTTTATCAATTTTTAAATTAATTTCTTTAAAACAGCAAATGAAAATAAAAAACTGGCACCACACAGTTATCAAGGAGATAAATAAAATGGAAACATTTTATATGATGGTGCAAGTGTAAACCATTGTGAAATCAAATATAATTTTTTAACATAGTCACCCTAAAGATGCTCTTCCACAAATTCAAAAAGAAGCATGTCTAGAAATGTTCACATTGCATGACTTATTTTAGCCCAAATATGGAGTGTGATAAATAAACTCTGGCATAGCCATCATAGTCATAAAATGAAAACCTTTTTAGCAGTTAAAACTTGTGAAGTAGAAATTCACTTCTAATACATAATTCAAACATAAAATGTTGAAAAGAAAAAAGTTTTACAAAATATACCTACAATAGGATATTATGATTTATCTAAAATATACAGCAATGCTATTTATGGTTTATACGTATGTTTGTATGTATTTCCTTTGTAAAAACATAAATTAAACTATTAAGGGCAAACTCCAGATTAATGGTTGCTCTGAGAGGAAAAAAAAAGATTGGATGGGACCTCAGTATCTCCAAAGTTTTATTTTGTAAAATTAAAAACGGAAATATACACTTTATAGATCTTTAAAGTATTTCATAATTTATACAAATCTAAGTTATTACATACCTTATAAGGGATTTTTGTCTAGCAGCGTAGATATTTAGCAGAACTATTCACACATGTTATATGAGATTTTTGTCTAGCAGTGTAGACATTTAGCAGAACTATTAAAGAAAATATAGGTTGGATAATTAGAGAAGTGGGAGTCCAGAAACTGAGCACTGTTCTGACTGTTTTGACCCAAGCATTTCCTTTTTGCAGGACAATGTAAAACTTCTTCACCTCTCCCCCAAATCCCCACTGCCACCCCTATTTTGCAGTGACATAGAAAAATGTGGAAGTAGTCTTTCTGTGAGAAGGAATTAAATCTGTAATGTGTTTTTAAATCATTTTAAGGTACGAGAGAAATAATTTCACATTACCATGAAATGTATATGTAGGTATTAAGTCCTGAACTAGGAAAAATCTAGAAAATATAATATTGCAAAGAAGGAGGTTCATTTCAACTGAATCTTTTAGAAGATATTACAGGCAGCATAACGAGGAACCAATTGTCTAAGGGAAAATTAATATTTCAGAAAACGAATCAAAAATGGCAGATCCTAAGCAGAGGCTGTAAAACTACTTACTGACAGAAAAAACACAGAAGGGGGAAGAAAGTACCCTGTGAGAAATAGGCCAGTTACTTTCATAGGCCACAATTATGAAATAAGAAAAAGGAATAAGAATATTTCTCTTCCAGAAAAAAAAAAATGATGACAAAGAAAATGGTGATTTCTCTTAGTGTGTGGGTGGACTGAGAAAGTAAAAACCAAGCAAAATTTAGAATGGTGCAGGGCTTGGAGGGGCCCCCTTGGAAGGACCTTTATATATTTATAAAATAATATAAAGAACAACAACTAAACCACAAATTAGCTGTAGACTCTAACCGTATTTCTAATTATTTATTTGCCTTATTAAGACACTTGACTTCTCTGAGTTCCAGCTTCCTCATCTGTAAATAAGGAAGATGCATTCAATTATCTCTTGTGTTCCTACCTAAGCATTTTGTGATCTATTAAATTCAAATCATTTACTCAGGAGATACCATAGTTAACAAGTGCCTGCAAGGTACAAGGTATTTGTCTAGGTGCTTTATATATATTATCTCATATCATTCTCAGGAGTGAGCTATTACAAATTTCTCATAGAGGTCTCAAAAGCTTATCAGGGTTTTAGAACTTGTTCAAGGCCACTGAGCTAATTGGTGGTGAAGCTGGAATTTGAGGCTGGGTCTCAATTCCAATGTTCATGCTCTTTCATTATTCCACCTATGCTAAAGATATTGACTAAATAAAATATTTGAGAGTGTGCAAATGAGATTGTGGCTAGCATAGAGCAAGAATGCAAAAAGTGGTGTACTGAAATATTTTTGCATTTCCAGATTTATTTGGAAAGACAATATTTATTTTCAAACTGTAAAAAGCCCTTTTGAGAATGTGGTCCTTATTTACTACTAGGTTTAGTGTGATTTTACAATCTTATTTATCCTAAGATTATAAGATTTAGTGTGAATTATGTTAATCAGAGCTGCATTTAACTCAGATATCACCATTTCTTTGAAATTTCAATTGGGTAGAGGAGGAAGAAAAGAAAACACATGGGGAAGTGTGTAAATTATATAAATGGAAGAATTCAAATAGCCAAAAAGCAGCAAAAGAGTACTTCAAAGCTTATGAGACAGAAGAGAAGAAATTTTGACTGTAAGAAGTGCTCAAATAGGAAGAATAACAACCAAAAAATTGTACTTCTTTGAATTCTTAAAATTCTAGTATAAACTAATGCCCACAAACACTGAATTAACACATTAAGGTCCTTCAGACAACTGAAAACCAAATTTCCCCAGTTCAGCTTATTCTTCTCTTTCTTGCATTTAACCATTCTTTAATTTATTCAATAAATACTTTAGATATTTTCAGACTAATCTTATCTCTGTGACTAAATCTCATTTTTTTGTATTGAGTTGAGGAATGGTGGGATTGGGGAAAAGAAGAGAAAAAGAAAAAGATGATGAAAGAGCAGACATTAAATAAGATGAAATAAACAGCTACTAACTCACCTCCTTCCTTTCCTTTAGAATATTAATACAATGAGATTTCCTAAATTTATGAACATGTAGGATTTTGGAATCTACCCTCCTCATCAGCCATCCAATGCCTGGAGTCTGTTCTAACAAAATTGGCAATATTTAGTAAATAATAACAAAGAAAGAAATGGCCTTATTCATTTGTTCTTGCTTCTTTTACTTTCTAATTATCTTGCTGCTTTTACTTTTCTATTTTTCTTTTTCTTGAAGTAAAGGAAAAATTATTCAGGTTAAATTATAGAAAAGATAAATAAGATAAATAAACACTGTTCCTTATATTTCAGTTCCTATGTAATATTAACCCTACAAGCGTATGCAGAAAAATGGGTCTCTATTTTTTAAAAACAAATTTACAAAGACTTCAGGAATTTTTAAAATTCAAGCAGAAAAGAATTTAGTTTCAACTATCCTAATATTTTAAGTCAAAAGTGATTTGGGTCTAAATATATATTTTTAAAAAAAAGTATTTACTCAAAGCCTGATTTAGAACACACTCATAAATACTCTAATAGCTATGTTTAAATTATCAGAGGACTTGGTGAGTCCGTTGTTTTCTGTTTCTGGATCATTTACATTCGTCTGTTTATTTGTTGGTTGGTTTTCATACTGGGTTCAAGTCCTTATATACTTCTAAATTATATCTCAACCCATGCTTCATATAAATGGCCTGGTGGAAGGATGCAATAAAAGTGCACTTTGTAATACTGAGTCCACTCATGCCATTAGAGAAAGCACAATGTCAGCACTTTCATTCCCATTATACACCCTATTTATTCTGAAATTATATAGAGAGCCATAAAACTTTGCTTGTGTGCAAGGTATTAGCTCAGCCCATGAATAAACAATTAGATAAAAACCATAACATGGCTAAGACAATTGATTAAGAGTAAAGTTTGGTCCAACTGTGTATGTGAACTGGGTTCATTGCCATTTCACAGGGATTCTTTCTGCCTTAAGAAACAAGGTACTAGATAAGCGTTCCCAGGTAAGGAGAAAAATACCTAGGTATAGACACAGATGCCTGAGGCTGGCTATTTGTTTGTCTCTTTGCCTAAGTTGGGAAACGACAACAACAAAGAGTAGGATGGGTATAAAATTTACACTTTGCTGATATTTTAGTGTCATCCCTGTCACCAATGTGATCAGAATCCTTGACCAAATATCAGGGAAATTGTCATGACAGACTCCCAGACTTATAAAAATTTCATCTTACAGATCAAGGAGTAAACATTTCATAATTCTACAGGACAGGCATTAGTCACAGGTTTTGTTTTTTTTTTAAATCAATATTCCTTTACTTTGTATTTAGGACAATGTTAAGTAAGAACTACTAGCCACATTGATTTCTCAACCACTGATAGTATCTTAGTCCAAGATTCTGTAACAAAATACCATAGATTTCGTGGTTTATGACAGATATTTATTTTTCATTGTTCTGGAAGCTGAAAGTCTGAGGTCAGAAGAAGTAAGGACCCTCCTCAGGGTTTCTAGACAGCCATCTTTTCACTGTATCCTTACGTGGCAGAGAGAGAGACAGCAGCTTGTCTCTCATCCTCTTCTTACAAGGACACTAATCTCATCATGGGGTCCCACCTTCACATGTAATCTAAACCTAATTACTCCACAAAGGCTCCATCTACAAATATCATCACCTTGGAAGTTATAGCAACATATGAATTTTGAGAGGGCACAAACATTCAATCTATAACAGATGATAAGGTTTTCTCTTGAGGTTGATCTATTTTCAAAAACTAACAGAAGATTCCAGAAGCCCACTGTTTGTGACCAACTACTTCTGACAGGACCAAGTTTCTATTTTGTTCTCTGCAAATGATAATTTTACAGCCAGGATGATTGACAATGGTGACACCTATTGAACTATTTCATTTTTCATTTGAATCATAGAAGAGTAATCCTTTTTTCTCCTCTTAACACACAATATTATAAAGTAACAAGTATATTTAAAAAATCTCATGACATTATATAAACATTCCATGCTTTGTTATATTCTTGAAGCCACACTGTCAGGATTTTAATTCCTATTCTGCAACTTACTACTTATGTGACTATGGGCAAGCCACTTAACCTCTCCAACCCTCAGCTTCCTTACCTCTGAAGTGCGGATAAAAATAGCATGTAGCTCATAGATTGTTGTGAATGTTATGTTAACTGACAAATGGTAAGTACCTAGAATAATGCCTGACATACTAACAACTAAATAATTACTAGTCTGGGTATGAAATGACCTAAGCCTTACTGGACTGTACTCTCCTAGCGAGAGTTCTCCAAATTCACATATAAAGAAACCGTCACATTGGTAATAGAAAAGAAATCCCCTAGTTCATGTTCCCAGATTATCCAAGTGTCTATGACACACATGAAAAGTCAAATAGAAAGAGGAAAAGACAATGGATTCTTCCCTCTTGTTTGGAGTCACAATTGTTAAGCTTCAGCTGATAATATAAAAACAGAGTATTTGCATCCTTTCAGAATCGCATCAGCTCATTTCCACATGTTAAATAGTCAGATCAAACATGAAAATATTTACCTTAAGTATCAGTCAATAATTGGCCATTTTTTTCCTTTTAGAAAGTTGAACAAATGCAACCATTAGTGTTACATTTAGTACTTTTATTCTGGTAAAATATTTCATGAAATAGTTTCTCACACAGTTATAATTAACAATAATATACCTAGCATTTACCATCACTAAAAAGTTAAAAAAAAATAAAGATGAAGTTATTATAATTAAGTCTAGACACACTTATAGATTGATTTTGGCAAAATAGATTTTGTTCAAAAGCAAGCTAATATCTCCTTTGATTTAGCTGAAATAAGGAACATTCCATTTTCTTATAGATAATTATGAATTATAGTAGAAATGATAATCCAAAAGCAATGTTGGTTTGACTTATATAAAAGTAAAACTATAAAGCTGCTTAAATTACCCCTTCAGACTGAAAAAACAAGCAAGTTCTACTGCTCCAAATTGCCACTATTTGAAGTTTTAAGAAAATGATCATACTGAATATCAGGTTCTTTTAGAGAAGTCCGTTAACACTTAAGCTCAGTCATTAAATGGCTTCTCCATCACATGAGAATGTAAGCTACAAAGTAGATTTCATCTGCAAAAGGAAATGACTAACGTACAAATGTTTCTCTGGTGTTCAAGATGTGTGTTTGTTTCTATTACTGGGTAAACTGCAGTAATTGCTCTACTTCCAACAGAGTGCAGAAGAGGTGAACCAAGAAACTTGTATTGACAGAGGATGGAAAATGTCAATAATCCTAGGGAAGAAAGAATGCAAAGTCTTAGGCAGAGAGAAGATGCCACAGACAGAAATATACCATAGCAGATATCTGGGAATAAAGGGAGAACTGGAATCAAGACACAGGATATCACTGACTGCTTAAGGTCCAGTCTACTGGAGAAGCTCAATTGATTAACCTCCTCTATCTCCAACACCCTTCCCTTAGGCCTTCATTCCTCCTGACTGCACAGCGAAGTTGTCAGTCTCCCAGCACCCTACCTGTCTCAACCTCCCTTCTGCATATTCTGTGACTTACATAAACACTGAGGCTTTTGTGATTGACATAAGTCAATCATGTTTTAAATGAATATGAGCAAGAAAAAAAAAGTGAACGCTAGCTTCTCTCTAAAAACTTTCTTGAGAAGATCCAAATTAAGGATGAACATGAGTAAGAGAAATGAGATCCACGTGATAAACAATGAGAAATTTTAGCTAAATCTAAAGAACATGAGATGAGATTAGAGAAAAAAACAAATGCATTTCATTTGCCTAAGAACAATCTGCATAAGAAATAACCAAGGTGATACTGGTGGAACCCTGTCCAATCTTTAATAAACAGGATAAGTTTAGAGGTGAATCCAGCTGTAGGGCAATCAGGGGACCTTCAAACTCACTGATGCTTATAGGATGGGTTCTGTTTGCTGAAGCTACACTGAGCTGCAAGCCTCCTGCTCTGATTATAAAAGGGAACCTGCAGGGACTGGCTTTTGACAAGAGCAGCTGTGTCAGGTCCAAAACAGTTTCTGATGGTTTGGGAAAACATGAAACAGAAACTCTTCTTTGCAGTGGTAAACTTTCCTATTCTAGCTCTCATTTCCTCTTTACTCTTAGGCTGCCGTATCTCTGAATTTACATAGTGAATGTTTCCAATTCAGATGAAAGTTGAAAAGAAAATAATAGATTTACTGTAATTTCAGATAGATATCCTCACCAATCCCAAAGGAACCTTATTTCTATTCCAATTTATTCATCCGTATCAGTGAGATTAATACTTTCCAGTAAATAGGAAAAAAAAAATCGCGTATCTTTAAAAAGATAATATAATATGTTCCAGGAAATCAGACCAAATATACCCTCAAAAATAGAGTACTGCAAAAAAATAAAAAAGACATTTTCAAATGTTTAATTTATATTTTAACACTATTTTGAGATATTGTATCTATGAAACCAGAATAGCCTTGTGCAAAAAGGAAAAAAGGTGAGGAAAATCATTCATTCAATAAGTCTCTATTGTTCATCTGCCTTGTTGGAGACACTGAGCTGAGCTCTGAAGACACTGTTGTAACTGATGAAAACACACTTCCTGCTCTTAACAATGTTTGCATTTAAATGGTAAGCTATTCTCCTAGTAAAAATTAATTGGGATTAATTGCAAGTGCTTATAGTATTATGGAGGTGAACTGTACTATCTCCATAACAGATGCACAGATGACAGTAGGCTGTCAACAGAATTTTTGGAATCAGGGAAGACTTTCCTGAGCAAGTGACATTTAAGCCAAGAAGGAAAATACGAGTTGGAATTAGCCCAACCAAGACTTGAGGAAAGTGTGAAGTAGATAAAGGAAAAGTCAGATAGCATTAAAAATAAGAAAAATTAATGGCATGTTCAAAGAAGAAAGAGTCCAGGAGGTCAGGAGAAGAAAATGAGGAGGAAAGATACGATTAGGCTAGAGAAGGAAGCAAGAGCTAGCTTATCCAGAGACCAGGAAGAATGCTGAGGATTTTGAAATTTATCCTAGGAACAATGTTAAATAGACTAATAGAACAGAATAGAGGGCCTAGAAATCCACACACGTACAGGCAATTCATTTTGACAAAGTTGCCAAGACCATACACTAGAAAAAGAATTCTCTTTAATAAATGGTGCTGGGAAAACTGGATATTCATATGCAGAATAATGAAATTAGATTCTCATAATTCACCATATACACAAATCAACTCAAAATAGATTAAAGACTTAAATGTAAGACCTGAAACTATGAAACTGGGGAAATGCGATAGTGTATTGATCTGGCCAAAGATGTCTAGGGTAAGATCTCAAAAGCTCAGGCAACAAAAAGAAAAATAGACAAATGGAATTTCATCTGGCCAAGAAGTATCTGCATAGCAAAAACAAACCAAAAAACAACAGTGTTAAGAATCAACCTGTTGAATGGGAGACAATATTTGCAAACTTTCCATTCAACATGAAATAAATAAATGAGAACATATAAAGAACTCAAACAACTCAATAGAAAAAAATAATAATCTGATTTTAAAATAGGGAAATACCTGAAAAGGTATTTCTCAAAAAACAACATATAAATTGCTAACCCATATATAAAAAAATGTTCCACATCACTAACAATCAGGGAAGTACAAGTCAAAACAGCAATGAAGTAAGATGTCACCCCAATTAGAATAACTATTATCAGAAGTACAATAAGAAATGCTGGTCAGGATGTGAAGAAAGGGTAATGCCCATATACTGTGGGTGAGGATGTAAAACAATACAAAAATTATGGAAACCAATATGGAGGTTCCTCAAAAACTAAAAATAGAACTACCATATGATCCAATCTGGAAGTCTTACTGCTATGTGTGTGTGAGTGTGTGTAAATATATATACCTAGCAGATTATATATATATAAAATCCATATGTCAAAGAAATATCTGCACTCTCATGTTTATTGTAGTACCATTAACAATAGCCAAGACAGGAAATCAGCCTAAGTGTGAAACAAGGGATGTATGGATAAATAAAATGTGGTATATATACACAACGGGAAATTATTCATTCATAAAAAAGAATGAAATCTTATTATTTGCAGCACATGTATAGAACTAGAGGTTGTTATGTCAAGTGAAATAAGTCAGGCATGAAAAGACAAATATTGCATGTTTTCATTCATATGTGGGATCTAGAAAAGTTACTTTTATAGAGGTAGAGAGTAGAACGGTGGTTACCAAGGGCTGGGAAGGGGACAGACGTAGAAAAGATGAAGAGAAGCTGTGTAATGGGTCCAAGAATATACTTATATAGAAGGAATTCCTTCTAGCATTTAATTGTTCAGTAGGAAAATTATAGTTAACAATAATTTATGTATATTTCAAAATAGCCAGAAGAAAATAATTTTAATGTTCCCCACAAAAAGAAAAGATAAATATTTCAGATGATGGATATCCCAATTATCCTCATTTGATCATTACACATTATATACATGCATCAAAATGTGGTATGTACCCCCAAAATATGTACAAATATATCACAAAGTTTATTTTTAAGATATATCAACTATATGTTAAAAACAGAAATAGAATAATGAAAAAAAACTGAAGAGCTATGAGCAAGAACATGAAAATATCAGATTTGTATTTAAAATATCATTTTGGCAAATCTATGTATAGAGAACAGATTCACAAAGATTAAGGGGATATAAAGGGAGACAAGTTAGGAAGCCATTCAAGCAATAAAGATGAGAGTCGACAGTTACTTGATGTAGGAGGGAGACATCCAGATAGAATGAAATCATTGGGATCTTGAAATAATTTATAGAAATGAAAGCATTATTCCTAATGAAAATCTATAATTGAGAAAATTAACAGTAAATTGAAAAAAAAATACTTCAATTTTAAGTGAAATTGTGACATCTCCTAAAATTCAGATGAAAAGACAAAAAGCATGATTATGATGAGAAATGTATTAGGAGAATAGGCCTAAAAGAGCACACATTAGGGAACCTAAGAGATGAGAACGGCCAAATGGAACAGAAAAAAGTACACAAATAATATAGAATGGTACACCCACCGCAAGTGTATTATTCAGTGATAAGAAAGTAAACTATTAAGCTGCAAAAAGACATGAAGGAGCTATAAACACATATTGCTAACTGAAGAAGCTGATCTGGAAAAGATACATGCTGTATGATTTCAACTATATGACATTCTGGAGAAAGAAAATCTACAGAGACAGTAAAAAAGTTAGTGACTGCCAGGATTTCAGCAGGAGGGAGAAGGGATGAACAGGCAGAGAACAGGATAATTTTAGGGCAGTGAGTAGTGGTGGGTACATGACATTATGTTTTTATCAAAACCCATAAAACTGTGCAATGCAAAAATTAAACCCTAATATTAACTATGAACTTTAGTTAATAACACTGTAACAAGATAGGCTCATCAATTGTAGCAAATATACAATACTAATGCAAGATGTTAATGGATAGGAGGTGAGGAAGAAGAGGTATATGGAAAGTCTCTGTGCAACCGCTGTAAAAGTAAAGTCTAATAAAACATAGGAACACATTTAAAATTCAAAGAAATGCCAGCAGAATTTAAAGATAAAAATGCTTACCAAGTGTCTGGCAAAACAGCTTAGCCCTAAGTTTATGACATGAAAAGAAAGTAGAGCCAGACTGAAAAATGAGGTGTTTGGTAGTAATAAAGTCAGCTAAAGGAGAAACAAAAATGGTTCTCCTTTAGAGCACAGGCGAGAAAAAAAAAAGTTACTATGGATCCTCTAGATTAGCCTTTCAAGTGGGCAAAAGACAAAGGAAAAAATATCCAGAACATCTTAAGGAGAAAGTAGAGCCCATGCCACAGGTCAAAGAGGAGTGAATGTGGAAAGACAGCATTTTCTTACTTCTGTTCTTTGTGACATAATTGCACAAGATATGACAGCAGGTGATGCAAATACAACTAAAAGCCAAATATTCAATCAAATCTCTTAAGAAAAATAAGATGTTTAGGCTAGAAAGTGAAATAAAGAGAGATGATACCCAGAAAACACAAATACATACTAAAGAAATGAGCATTCTCAAAATGGCTCATCTCCACAGGTTGACAGATCTTGTTAGAATTTTCTGCACATCAGCCATGAAGTAAATCATTCTAGGGCTCAAGAATAAAACTAACAAAACCTTTCTTCTTCTTGCCTTCTTCTAAAATAATCTATTATAAGTGGATACAAAATGTTTCTTTACAACCAGTTATCCCTCAGAGGTTGAACTCTGCCATTCTTTCCTAAGAATAACCTTTTATTTATTTATTTATTTATTTATTTATTTATTTATTTATTTATCTAAGATCAAATACTTCTCAGGCATTGAGTCTTTTGCACAGTATCTTCTTATGCTGTCTATAGTGGTTTTCCATAGTAAGAAAGACTGGAAAATTAAAAGTGCTAGACTGTCTTTGCAATACATTGTCTGGATCAAGAAAACTGGGCATCTTTCAATATCAAACTGTGAAAGAATCACAATATGAGACAACATTGGTGATAGTGCTGAGTCTCACCTTTCCCTCACCACATACTAAAAACCAACTTTTCATGAGAACATTTGGGAGGATTAACTACTACCTGAAATGCTAGAAGTGTGTCATTCTCTAAGACTTTCTATATAACCACCCTTCTTTTTGAGATGGAGTCTTGCTCTGTCACCCAGGCTGGAGTGCAATGGCACAATCTCAGCTCACTGCAATCTCCACCTCTTGAGTTCAAGTAATTCTCCTGCCTCAGCCTCCTGAGTAGCTGGGATTACAGGCACATGCCACCACACACAGCTAATTTTTGTATTTTTAGTAGAGATGGGGTTTCACCATGTTGGTCAGGGTGGTCTCAAACTCCTGACCTGAGGTAATCCACCAGCTTTGGCTTCCCAAAATGCTGGCATTACAGGTGTGAGCCACTGCGCCTGGCTCTAACTGCCCTCCTTAACACATACATATTAACAGTTATGAGAAAAGAAACTTATAATACAGAGGAAGGGAAAGGAGAATCTCCTTGTAAAAAGAGGCATAGCAACCAAATGAATTTATCTTTATGCTGTTATTTCAGATGTGACAAAAACATAAACTTGCATAGATCTAGTTTTTCTTGGCTGAGTGGTCATTTCTCATTGTTAGTAAAGAAGAAAACAGTCATTTTCTATTCCTAATAGGGGATCTGCTCAGTCAATGTCACCATAAAGGCAATTTTAAGGCAGAAACAGGATCTGAGTAGATTTAACGAATGAATATACTTTACAACAAAACTAAACTAGAGGTCAATAAATTCCCTGACAATTACCTGCTTATGTACATTAGGCTAAGTTCAGCAGATATAACATTGATTTTTATATAAATTCCAATAATTGTTTCTGAGAGGTGGAGGAAATAATAAGGAGGATACAAGGACATCTGTAGCACTGCACAAAACTTTTCTTTGATGAAGCATGACCAAACAGAAGGCTCATGGAAGACTGGTGCAGAGTGAATCTTCAGTGTACCTTGAACGTACAGTAAATAAGAGAGAGACAGATTAAAAAAAAAAACTTTAGCTTAAGTGTTAAATCATGTAGGCTTTTAATCTCTGACACTTACTAAAACTGGGATGATTTACTGAATTTTAGTTAAGTACTAATTATAGTACTAATACTAGCCTCATCAAACTATTTCACAAGTTGTATCAAATAATTAAAGTATACATGATGCTTCTTAATTCATTTGAGTGACACAGACATCTAGTCAAATTTTAAAGAGTAGATGATTCATAAAATGACCCCCATAAATATAAAAATTTAGCATATAACAAATAAGGCCTATGACTTCCAGTCAACTGCCAATCATTGGCTCAGTGAATTGTGGGCAGAGGAGTAATTCTTATGGCACAAAACATGTTGACCTGTGGTTTTAAAAATTATCCAGACTGGCCAGGAATCTCTGAGGTATTTTGGAGTGGAGCTGCCTGTGCTGGCTTATGATTAAAAATCCCATTAACTGTGTCTTTGGAGGGGATTCAATCTGTGATCATCTCACTACTTCTACTGCTCCTATTCTTCCACAACTGGCCTACTGGGTTTCCATAATGGCATTAGAGAAGGGGAATAATAATGACTACTAAAAAATCTAAAGGAACAGATCAACCTAGCATTGCTCGTCTACCCCTGAAGGTCATTTGGATGATTATATATTCCATGAGAGACAAAACATTCCTTTGTGAAACCTGGCTGTGAGGCTACTGAGAGGCTACCTACTGTCTTGCATATGTTTATAATAAGGTTCATCAAGCTAGATAATATATCTAGTTTGTTACATGAAGCCCTTTAATATATTAGTGTAGAGTTACATAATTTTATTTGATCATAGTTAAACATTAAACATTTAAAAATAATATTAAACATGCTTATTGCAAGACTTATCAGAGCCTTCAGAATAAAAAAGTGCATTATGGGTCTCCAAGAAGTAAATCGAGTATGCAGTGTTTCTGCACTATGTGACTGCAACGAGTTGCCAGACGGTGCAACATATGTTCCTTCCAAGCAGCATATTGCCAGACTAATTTTCGGTATTTCACATTTTAGAAAGCACTATATTTGAACAACCCACTGCTACATTACCAACTAAGACAGTAGAACAAATCTAACTGGAAGAAATTCAACAAGACTAACTAATGGAAGAAATTCTTCCATTTTTTTCATTGATAACCGAAGAAGATGAGTAAAATTCGAGTCAGAAAATATAGAGTCCCAAAATATAAATTTAAGATCAAATAAACTTCCTTTGAATTTTTGTGCTTTGGGTAAGTTTATCTTATTTGAAAAAAGTATCCTTATTTAAAGCAGTTAATTGGTAATAGGAATCACAACGCTTACTTGTTGTAGTAATTAATCAATTTGTTCCAAAACAAATTCAAAGCATGCGCTCAATGATATTATTACTCTACAGAATGTCCTCAAAGAAATGCTGAGATTTTTACTGTTTTGTTTTGTTTTTCCCAGTGAAGAGAAGGGGCAGCCAGCACTGGACAATTTACTGGCAGAATGTCCTTGTTTTGTTTCGCTTTAATGAATAGTTAAGAAAGTCCTTGATAATTTTATCAAAACATTGGCCTGAATATGTATAGCTCCCCATTGCTTTCGTTGCAAATGCATTGCATGAAAACAGTTGCTTTTAAGGAGTTTTAAAATAGTTCATTTTCTTAAGCAGGTAAATATATCTCTCATAATTTTGTTCACTTTAACCATTTGCATAGGTACCCTCTCCCTGCTTTTTGGACAAAAAGAAAAGGTATTTGAATTATTCTAAGTTAATAAGGTATCCTGTAAATCCTAAAAGCCTCTGGATGTGAAAGAACTAGCAAGAACTTGTGAGAAAAGGGATAATTTTAAATTACCCAATGCACATGAACGTAGACTTTCCAGTTATACCTGAATATTTAAATAAAAATTCCCAGAGGTCTTTTGGCATGCATGTTTTTGATCCTGCAAAAACTGATAATTTGACTCAGAATAAATGATCCATATCTGTAAATGCCAATTTTCAGAATATTCTAATATTAAAGTTGAGTAGAATCCTTTAAAAATGCATGAGGAAAACCAAAAAAAAAAAAAAAAAAAAAAAAAACTCTTCTGTTAAATGGAAAACAAATGTCGCTATTTCTTTAGAGGCTTACAACTCTCTGGCTCTCTAAATTTATCCAAATAGAGTCTAGTAAAATATTTATGCATAGACACAGGCTTAGGTAAAGAAGATTAACTGCTCTGATGGGTAAAAGAACTCTCCAGTTCAAAAGTTTTATCTGAAAAAAACTAAACACATTTTTATGAAACTTTAAGGACTTTTACAATAGTTGATTAAGTATACCAATAAATAAAATCTTACCACCAAAAGCATGTTTCCCATAAAAGCAGATATTAAAAAAACTGCAAAGAACTAATCTGTTCTCATTTGTATTTGCTGTAAGACTTTTAAAAGATATGTTCATTGCTCTTAGTCAACATAATTATAAAAAAAGAAAAATGGAGTATATTCTTTAAGTCTCTATGAAAAAATATTCCTAAAGGATTGGGATTTTAATCCTAAAGGATTAAACATAACTGTTTAATTCTATGTCATAATTAAATTACATGGGCAAAAGTTTGCAGTAACTTTATGAAAGTAAAAAAAAAATAATGATAATTGCTGTCAAAGACATAATGCATGAAATAATTAGAGATGATTCTACACAGGCTTTTGCAATAGAGAGAATTGTTATTAACGAATAAAACTGTTTTTCAAGGCAGAAAACTGGGGTTTCATAAAAGAGGGGAGCCATGAGGAAGGGCACAGGTGGGACTTAGAATATGCGAGAATAAACTGGTCCTTTTCAGAAATTTCTCAGATAAAAAATAAGGAAGACAGATTTCAGAGAATAAGAGGTGGAGGAATTTCTCAACTGTTACTGTTTTCTGGGAATACGAGGCTCAAGTAAAGTTCATCATTGTCACTGTCATTTAAAACTTTTAAAACTTTTGCTAATATATTTATATACACAGTCTCAAAATTCTTTAAAATAGCATTCTCATTTTATAATTGCATTGACGTATGTAGTCAGGAGTAATTTGGATTAGCATCCTAGCCTGTTATGGTGAAAATTCAACTGGGTATGAGACAGTAACAGATGATTTTCTCATCTTCCTCAATATCCATAAAAACTCTACTTCATAGCAATAGAATAGCCACTTTTTACAATTTACTTTCAGGTTATGAGGAAAAGAAAATTAACAATTTTGATTTTTAATGAAAGGGAAAAAGTCATCATCAGATGTTTAAGAAGCTTTGAAATGACACACTGGCCTGACTGCACTCCTAGACACAGAAGAATAGGTGGGGGATGGAAGAACAGGACTTCGTGCTTTGTTCTCTGCCTCCTTATGCTGGAACGTAAGCAACATGAAGACAGAAATTCTTACCTATTTTTATTTATTGTCCATTCTTGGACACTCAGTAAACTTGATGTATAGTGGGCACTAAAATATTAGTTGAGTCAAATAAATGACACAAATTGAAGAGTCCTGCCACTGGGTCAGCATGATAAATATTATGCAAACTCTCATCTCAAACTAAAATTCTATGTACACTCAATAAAAAAAGTTGAGTCACAAAAGTGGCATTTGTGGAAGAATAAAAACCATATATTCTTTCTACCAAATATCATGTACCCTAGTAAAACTATCTTACTTCTTCAGGAATTTGTATTTTTTATGTACTTTAAATTTCCCCAGGGAATATTATAAGATATATGCAATAAAAATACTCAACACTTCATCTCTTAAGACCGTTTTCACTAATAATTCAGAATTCTCAATAGAATGTCTTAGATGAGAAATATCTCTGGGAAATTATAAATGAAAAGTTTGGCTTCCTCTGAGGAACCAGTGGCCTTTCTCTTACGTGAATGTGATGATTACTTATTTAATCATATAACTCTTTTTGCTTTGGCTTCTGGGAAGCCCAGAGGCAAATTTGAAACCTCTTACAGTAAAAATGTTGGTAAATTTATGTTTTTCAAAGTTAGTATATTAGTAAGTGCTGTCTTTTAGGGCACGCATCTTTCGTCAGGCACATGGCAAAGCAACTTAACATCACCTCAGTGTTTTTTTTATCCTGACTGAAAAGCTTTATGTTGAAGAAAAGGCAAGATTATTCTTATGCTAAATGAGAAAGGGAAGTTACCCATGTTCATACAGCTAGTACACAGTAAAGCTGCAATTCAAACTATCATCTCTAACTGTCTAATTCTGGGTTCAGGAATGTACTCTCCTTTCCCATACTGCCTTCTTTTCCAGCTTGTCTTAATTTTACTTATATTTTGCATTTTTAATTCTGTTTAAGTTTTCTTTAATCATACTTATATTGCATGTGTTTGTTCAAGCTGTGTCCAATCTTCTGTAAAATGAAGTAGGAAATAAACATATAGCAATATGAAAGTTAAAATAACCATAAACTAAATGCCTAATGAGCAGCTAAGAACTTCACGTACTATTTCCATCGTAAAACTTCTTCTCCATTATGCATTTAATGGGTCTCCCTTCCTGTCTCCCGCTAAAAAAAGACATGTTGAAGTCCTAACTCCTAGCATCTCAGAATGAGAACTTATTTGGACATAGGGTCATTGCAGATGCAATTAGTTAAAATTAGGTCATACTGGAGTAGGGCCCCTAATTCAATATGACTGGTGTCACAAGAGGTGACACAGAAAGACACACAGAGAGAAGATGTGAAGAGACAAAGAAGAAGAATGCTGTGTGTGGACGAGACAGAGATTGGAGTGATGCCTCTGTAAGCCAAGAACTGACAAGAATTGCAGCAAGACCGGAGGTTAAGAGAAAGGCATAGAACAGATTCTCCCCTAAAACCGGTCCTTCAGAAAGAGCATAACCTTGATTTTGGATTTCTAGCCTCCAGTACCTCCTAAGAATAAATCTCGGTTGTTTTTAGCCACCCAAGCTTTGGTACTTTATTATGGCAGTCCTAGAGAACTAATACAGCCTCCAAAAATGCTACTAGACGGCAGATCAAATTCCTAGCTAATATGAAGAAGCCCAGCTAGAGCCACTTTGGTACCAGTTAGAAAAACTGAAGGCAGTGCTTTTATATAATTGCAAGCATTTCTGACAGATGCTTATGGATATTGAATGGGACCAAAAGAAAGGGAACGTTTGGAGTTAGGAGTGGATAACTATCTCATTAAGCCATGACTGTTGAGAGAAGTTGAGTGGCTCTGGTACTGGCTATTATGCAGATCTGGCACAAATAACATAGCACAGTTCTTATGAATATCACTTTGGCTCATTACAGAATTCAACTCTTTGTAGCTTATTGAGTTTTAGAGAAAAATTTTGCAATTGCCCAATTAAGTAACAATTGAGTGAAGTGTTAAAATTAATCACCTCAATTTATCGCCTTAAAAACTTATCAGTGGACCTTTATTTTCCCATCACAGCCTATGAATCACACTGTCTTTCTCTGTCTTTCTCTCCATTTAACATGCTTCACGGTAGAGTGTTCAACCTCATAAAAATACTTGGTTAAATTTGTTTTAAAAACATTTATGGAATGATTCAAATGAATTGGAAAAAATAACTGAAAAAATGCAAATATTAGTGAATCGTCTTACTTGATTCTGACTTTACAACACAGGAATATTCCCTAAATTCAGGAGGCAAAAACAAACACTGGAGCGAGGGCCTGATCTTCAAGCAGCCAGAAGGCAAGGGCAGCAAAGAATAATGAACATCTTTCTAACCAGATGAACCTTTTATTACATATTCTCAGCTTGCTTCGGAATATTTCATCAGTGCTCCACTGCAACAGAAATTACTCTATTTTTTTCAAATAATATACTAATGATTACACGATAATGATTATTCAATCAGAAAATGTGTTCTAAGGAGGATATAAATAAAGGTTATGGTGAGGAAGCTGCAGCACCAGGCTTTGATTCCTCGGAACAAGACATCTGATAGACATGCTGTCTCATTGTTTTAAGGAGATTGAAGTTTGCAGTAGAAGTTTGATCATTTTTTAGAGTATCTTGTTAAATCCTACTGTTGGTGCTTGTCTATTACCAAACAGTCTCCAGCCTTCACAGAAAGAAAAGGAAAACAAATACACACAACAAAACAGTATTCTAAGATGCTTTCTACAAGGCTTATGTAAAGATATTGTCATGATATTTTATGCTATATCAATAACTTTTCCTACTTCAATAAACATTTTATTTCAGAATTTTTTGTCATATATAGCTAAAATTTATCAAAATTATAAAATGTATGCTAGTTATCTTCAAGGTCTATGAAGAAAATTATTTTGTGGGGTTTGTTAGTTTGTGAACAAGGAGAAGCTTCACATTTCTCTGTATTTATACTTATTTTATCAGAAGTTGATGCCATTGTTGGTCTCCTGTCCCTTATGTGGTTGCCAGCTACCTCCTTCATCTAATAGTTCTAGGTTATATTATGGTTTTTTGTATGAGCATCATTTGCAGCTCCAATTAACTATAAATTTTCTTTAAAAATTTCTGTATTTTTCTGTGCCAATAATTATTTTTGATAGACTATACTGATAGTCATTTATTTAAAAGGAAATAAATGTCTGATTTTTATTTTTATTTGATATTATTTTTAAAAATTAGTGACCCAAATTGGTATCCAAAGTTGATGACTCATAGAACTTTATTTTGTTATCTACCCATCTGACAAAGGGCTAATATCCAGAATCTACAAAGAACTAAAACAGATTTACAAGAAAAAAACAAACCCATTCAAAGTGGGCAAAGGATATGAACAGACACTTTTCAAAAGAAGACATATATGTGGCCAACAAACATATGAAAAAATGCTCATCATCACTGGTCATTAGAGAAATACAAATCAAAACCACGTTGAGATACCATCTCAAACCAGTTACAATGGCAATCATTAAAAAATCTGGAGACAACAGATGCTGGAGAGGATGTGGAGAAATAGGAACGCTTTTACACTGTTGGTGGGAGTGTAAATTGTTCTACCATTGTAGAAGACAGTGTGATTCCGCAAGGACTTAGAAATAGAAATCATTTGACCCAGCAATCCCATTACTGGGTATATACCCAAAGGATTATAAATCATTCTATTATAAAGACACATGCACATGTGTATTCATAGTAGCACTGTTTACAATAGCAAAGACCTGAAACCAACCCAGATGCCCATAGATGATAGCCTAGATAAGGAAAATGTGACATATATACACCACGGAATACTGTGCCACCATAAAAAATGATGAGTTCATGTCCTTTGAAGGGACATGAATGAAGCTGGAAACGATCATTCTCAGCAAACTGAGACAAGAACAGAAAATCAAACACCACATGTTCTCACTCATAGGCGGGTGTTGAACAACGAGAACACATGGACACAGGGAGGAAGCATCACACACTGGGGTCTGTTGCGGGGGAATAGGAGAGGGACAGTGGGGGGTAGGGAGATTGGGGAGGGATAACATGGGGAAAATGCCAGATGTAGGTGATGGGGAGATGGAGGCAGCAAACCACATTGCCATGTGTTTACCTATACAACAATCCTGCATGTTCTGCACATGTACCCCAGAACCTAAAGTGCAATTATATATATATATATATATATAACCCACTAAAATATATTTGGTAAATAAAATTTGAATGAATTCTTTTATTTCATTTAAAAAGTTTATCTTTTAGTGTCAATAAAAGCTTCTAAAATTCTATATTCTATACCATTTGCAGGATAAAAGTAATGATACTATATAAACAGTATCAGTATCATTTTAAAAGCTATCAGTTTTATAACTAACAATATAGGTTACCACAAAGATTAACAATATTTAGAAATATATGTAAAATGAATAGAAATTTATATATTGAAAACAAATGAGAATTGTGTTTTTTTTCTTTCCAGGAATCTAATTAAATATAATTGGATCTGTGAAATGAAAGTTTTAGATGTTGAAAATATAGCTCTGTAAATACAAAGCTAACCTAATTGTGAAAGCAAGATATTAATTCATGAGTTTCTCCCAAGTTCTGGAGAGCAACTTTCATATCTTAACAATTGAAGAGTTAGGTGAACTAATATACAAACTTTGTTCTTAATAATTAGCTACTTATCTAAAATCTCTTTTCAGCCAGTTATTCAATTCATGGAATTATTCCTACTGGTAACTCTCTTGTTTCATTGAATTAAATTGAACTCTTTCTCAAAGGAGTTTGGAAATTTGCTCTGAGATTCTATATGGAGATTGAAGAAGTATAATTATTCATCTCTCTGTACATATTTCAATCCAAAATCCACTGGCATCAACCTTGTGCCCAGCACTGTGCAGATATTGGAACTATCAGAAGTAAAGATGACAAGGTACTTTGATCTGAACATGGTAATTTTGAGAAAGAAATTTATCTCCCTCAAAAGAAATTGAAAAAAAATCTTCTAGCATGTAAACATTTATGAGCGAAACAAATCAAATAACGGTGACTTAGTGACACACACACAATCCTTTTTACTTTTCAGATTTGCTCCAGTGACACACTGGTTTTCAGACTACCGGAAATAAAAAACAAAATCTTTTTTAAAAGACTTGGTTATTTCGGGGCCATTTATACATAAACGTATTTTCAATGTCATTGAATGGGTCAAGGGGAAGGAGGAGAATTGCAAGAGGAAAATAATTTATTTTATAAATCTGCTGTGTCCCATGAGTTGTTATGTATAATTTGTATATTCTTCTCAAAAAGTCATTTGAGATAACAAGTATTACATCATTTTACTTATCAGAAACCTGTAGCGTTAGAGATTAAATAACTTTACCAAAGTGATTCAACTAATATACGAAAAAAAGAAGACTTGAGACTGCATGTGCCTGTTCCAAAGCCCATCTGAGGTAGAAGATCTGCTTTGCTGAGCTGCTCTGCCCATGAGGTAGTCCTGCTTTGCTTATGGAGCAGTCATTTTGCTGTATATGGCTATTCTAGGCTCCTCTGCCTATGGGCTAGCTCTGCTCTGTCTATGGATTAGCCATTTTGCTATACACTATTGCTCTGATAAATTTGCTGTCTTTCATGGTCCACTTACTTGTGAATTCTTTCCTTAGTAAAGCCTAGAACCCTCCTGTGCTAAGCCATTTTGGGGGCACCCCTGCACCACATCCTCTTATCACTACACTATATTCTCTTCTACATAACAATTAACTGAAAAACGGAAGCAATCAATAAGCCTGCCAGTTTCGTTGTTAAGAGGATAACAAGTAGTTTAACTTTTTTTTCTACTGAAGTGATACACATACTGTATATAGTTTTTTGAAAGGCAATATTTACACAATGTAATTTAAAAGTTACTGTGGAAATAAATGTCGGCCACACAAATGAGAACAGATTATTTATTCAGAGCCTATTATAGCATGGGGATGGCACTATTATTTTCATTTGTTGGAGACTGCAAGGCAGTCAGAGGAATGGGAATGTACAATAGTGAAAAAAATTGGAAAGCTTCAGGTATAGTATGATTGAAGGTTATTGAAATGGGCACGCTGGAAGCAAGCTCACTAAGGTGGGGAATCCTATGTGATAGGTTTGAGGAGCATATTTGGCTTTCTGTGGTTGGTTCTGAGTTGGAAGCTGGCAGTCATTGACCAAGCCCTGACAATTCTGCAGAAATGGTAGTTTGGCTTCCTGGGCTGTTTGCTGCAGAAACCATGGGTCAGAGATCTATTGTCATATATGCTCTGGCCATTGTTCATTTGTATGAGAAATTTTTCAGAATTAATGACTTTATTATTTCTTAGACTTCAAAAACAGTATTTAATGCTATGATTACACTGTGTAGTTCTAACAGCATGCACGTGGGATACATTTCTTGCTGTTTTTTCTCACTCAATTTATTGTCCCATGACTCAATTTATGTCAGACTTTCTAACCTTTCCTCTCTTTGCAGATTTTTAGCTCCTAGTGTTCTACCAGCATCACTTAATTGGTAACCCCATTCCTTTTTTTTTTCTGAGAAAAAGAGATGCAATTAGAAAACATTTGAAATTTCCTGACACTTTCCCTACCCACCTGCCTGCAAATGTTGCTATGCAATTCTCTTACTCTGCATGAATTGTCCCCGCTCACATCAAAGGCCAACCCTACTACTCCCTGGCACCTACTCAAGGGCTTCTCTCCACCAACTCTCCCCCTTCCTCCCATCCAATTTCCATCTCTACTGTATCATTCTCAGTAGCATACTTAGTTATTTTACCTAAAATGTAGTGTCTTAAGACACTACATTCCTCTTCAGTAGCCCCACTTTGAAGCTCATTATAGCAAAATTCCATAAAAAATGTTTTTTTCGTGTTTCTAAAACCTTACCATCCACACTTTCATGAATCTATTTGATTTTTACTAATAAGCCCTCATTTTTGAGATCACATGGTGAAAAAGACACTGTATTTTTGACATATAGATCTATGAGATGGTATTTATATTCTTAGTTCTTTCAGAATGGAAGCAGGAGAAAATAGATAGATGCATTAAAAAATCAGGCTCATATGAAGATTTTCTCTCTCCATTAATTAGTTAATTCTGATTTTTATTTAAATATATATTTAGACTCTAAAATCATATATCAGGGAGACTATTTTGAACAAGGTGTACCTTTCTGAAATCTTGAAAGAGTGTGGAGTTTAATTTTTTAAATGTACTTTCTCTGAAATATGAGGAACATTTCTGACAAGTTTTCAAGGTGGAAAGCACTAAAGTATAAGAAAATACTCTAAAGTGTAGAGAAGGTAACTATTTATTCCCTGGGGCTTAATATCTTACTATGATTCATTTTCCATGTAAATGGGCTTTAAAAGATTAAGATCCAGAAGGTAATTGTTGTTCATTCAAACATCATAATAATTTTATGTGTTGAATTCCCTAATAATACTGTCCTCCAACTATTTACTGCCTTTTAAAATATGTATATTTAAAATAACTGGAGTGTTCTTCAATTAAAAGTGGATTTTTGGGATAGCTGACTGATACAATGTTGTATACAAAAATCAAAAGGGTTACTTCTACTTTTCCTGGCTCTGGGTTTAGTACTTTGATACTCCACCTGAATGGACATTAGGAATTGAGGAAAATGTGGTCAGGCTTTCACTAAGAACCATTTTTTTTTTTAATTAGTAGACTTCATTATTTACAGCAATTTTAGTTTACAGATTTTAAAAAATTAGTGGACTTGGGCCGGGCGTGGTGGCTTACACCTGTAATCCCAGCACTTTGGGAGGCCGAGGTGGATGGATCACCTGAGGTCAGGAGTTTAAGACCAGCCTGGCCAGCATGGTAAAACCCCGTCTCTACTAAAATACAAAAAATAGCTGGGCATGATGGCGGGTGCCTGTAATTCCAGCTACTTGAGGGGCTGAGATGGGAAAATTGCTTGAACCCAGGAGACAGTGCTTGCAGTGAGCTGAGATCACGCCACTGCACTCCAGCCTGGGCAGCTGAGTGAGACTCCTTCTCGAAAAGAAAAATTTAGTGGACTTTATTTATAGCAATTTTAGTTTACAGAAAAAATTGATTAGCATGTACAGAGAATTCTCACATACTTCCTCTCCCTATCCATGGACAGCTTTTCCCACCATTACATCTTGTGTTAGCTATGGTACACTTGTCAAAATGGATGAACTGATATTGATACCTTGTTAACTAAAGTCCATAGTTTATATCAGGGTTAACCCTTTGTGTTGTGCAGTTCTATCAGTTTTAGCAAATGTATAATGACATATATCAGTCATTATTGTATCATACAGAATAGTTTCACTGCCCTAAATATTTCTTGTTCTTCACCTCTTTGTCCCTTTTTCACTTCTACCGAACCTGTGGAAAGCACTAATACTTTTACCATTTCCACAGTTTTGTCTTTTCCCAAACATAATAGGATTAGAAGCATACAGTATGTACTTTCTCAGATTGTCTTCTTTTTTTAGCATTGTGCTTTTAAGATTCCCCCATATCTTTAGATAGCTTGATAGTTGATTTCTTAAAATCATTGTATAATAGTCCATTGTATGAAAATACCACAATTTGTTTACTCATTCATCGATTAAAGGACATCTTGGTTGCTTCCAAGTTTTGGCAATTATTAATAAACCTGCTATAAACATTCATGTTTAGGTTTTTGTATAAACGTAAGTTTTCTACTCATTTGGGTAAACACCAAAGAGCATGACTACTAGAAGATATGATACAAATATATTTAATTTGTAAGAAACTGCCAAAATGTCTTCCAAAGTAGCTGCACCATTTTTCATTTCCATCAGCAAAGAATGAGAGTTCCTGCTTCCGCACCTTCTTGTCAGCATTTGATGTTGTCACTGTTTTGAACTCCAGCCATTCTACTAGGTGTGCAGTGGTGTCTCATTGCTGTTTAAATGTGAAATTTCCTAATGATATATGGTGGTGTACTTCATTTCACATGCTTATTTGCCATCTGTATATCTTCCTTGGAGAAGGACATACTTTTAGTGAATACTGTGTATCAGGCACTGCATTATATATCAGAATCATTTATCAGTCTTTCACACAGGAAAATATACACTTAATTTACTATGTAGTTGTTTAAAGTCAATGTACTTTCTCAGAAAGTGACAACTAAGCCAATGGCAAAAGCTGTGTTTTCCATCAGAAAATTTACTCCAAATCCACAATTTTATGAGTAAAATGCTATAAAATCACATGGATATTTTTCTTCCTAAAACAGCTTTCCCCACTAAAAAAAGATGTGCATATGCTAGACGTTTGTAAGAAGTGTGTCATACTCATACTCAATACATGTCTATCATATGATACAACAATTTCATTCTTGGAATATACCCAAAAAGAATGTGTGTGTGTATGGCATGTAAAATAATACTCATAATAGTATTAGCAATTACAAAAAAAATGGAAACAACCAAAGTCTATTACCAACAGACTAAGTAATTTGTGATATACTCATTCATATGCTGAAATACAAAAAGAAAAAAAAAGCAGCAAAGTGAACAAATAGATCGTTGCTACAAGCAACAACTTGGTTGACTCTCACAAACATAATGGTAAAAAATAGAAACTAGGCAAATAGGAACACACGCTAGTACTTTAATGTATATGGACTTCAAAAACAGAAAGAAGTGATGCATAATGCTGGAAGTCAGAACAGCAGCTACCTTTGGAACTGGAATACCTCTGGGATGTGAGGCATATGAGCAGGATGAGACATGGGAGGGACTTGTGAGGTACTGATGAGATTCCATTTCTTATCTCATGAGCTCTTTATATGGTTATGTTCACTTTGTTAAAAATCTTTGAGTTGTATAATTGTGATTTGTGGCATCTTCTAAATATTTGCTGTATTTCAATGAAATGTTAACTCTAAAAAACAGAGGTAATATATTAAAATTTCTAACTCTCTTTAGTTCTTATATCACTAGATATAAAAACTTATACATTAAATAAACATAAATATATACCTAGAGGCTATAATTATTAATACTGGCAAAAGAGTAAAATCTTGACTCTAGTAATTTTTGTATGTTTCTATACTTGAAGAAAGTTTGAAATAGTATTAGAAAACATATAAACATAAATATATTCTGCATAGTTTATGTGTTTGTATGTACATTTTTCATATCATAATTATCCTTATTTTTGCTTCTATTTAATCATACTTTTGAATCCTCATATATCTATGCACACACACACACACACAAACACACAAATTTGGTTTTTGCATTTCAACAAAGTCTTATGACTATTAAGTTGGTATAAGTATGCAAATTTCATTACAAGGAAGATATTATAGGTAGAGATCCCTTCAGGATAGAGTTGTGTTTTTTCTTTCTCCCAGATGTATTCTGAAAATTGAATGATTGACCATGTTAAGCTAATTGAAGGATATGAAGTGTGACTGGACTGAATAGTTTGCAAGCAAAGTACATAAAATGTGGTTGTAGAATTCCATAGTGCTGGTCTCATTCACAGTGTCTTCCGTGTGAGAACTCAGCCGAAAGAGCCCCATATTTGACTATTACTGAAATGTTTCTATATATACATCTATGTATATAGATATATATATAGATATATACATCTATGTATATAGATATATATATATACATACATACACATATATTTAACATTATATATAAAACACTTTATATATATAATATATAATATATATTATATATAATATGTATTATATATAATATATAATATATTATATATATTTTATATAATATATAATATATTATATTATATTATATTATAATATATTATATATTATATTAATATAAATATTACAATAATAATATAAAAT
>CAUYLG010042860.1:0-21805 GCA_963573385.1 Cacajao melanocephalus
AGCCTGGGCAGTAGAACAAGAATCCTGTTCTCTCTCCCTCTTTTTCTTCCTCTTTCTTTCTCTCGTACATTCTTTTTTTTTCTTTCTTTCACTCTCACTTTCTTTCCTCTCTTTTCCTTACTTTCAAAAAATAAAAAAAAAAAATCACTGATTTTAGATTAATTTTTGTTTCTAGAACCCTGTGAGCTCTGTACCTTGCATTAGCTTTAACCTTTAACACGTATGTACTGAGTTATCACATGTTTTAGGGACTAGAAATACAAAGATGAAAACAAAAATGTTGTGCCTGTCCCTAAGTAGGTCAGAGTCTAGGTAGGGAGCTATATATACTGGCAAAGAAAATGTAATGTGATAAGCTCAATAATTTCAGGAACTGATGAAGCAGAAAAGAAGAAATGAGCAGTTATATGTGGAGTATAGAAAAACCTTCATGAAGAAAATGATAGAAGGTGGAATAGAAGGGGGAAGGCATTTCAGACAGAAGCCACTATATCTGACAGAGGATTTTGAGGCATGAAATAATATGTTTTGGCAAAACAATGAATAACTTGGATAGTTGGTTTTATGTACAGCACACATGAATATGGGGAGTGGGCAGAGGGAATGATGAGAGGTGAGACTGGACAGGTATGCAACACCCAGTTTGTAGTGAATTTTAAACAGTATGCTAAATATTTGTGAATTCATTCTTTAAGTAGTGAAGACGTATTGAGAAGGTTTACACATGAAGAAATGCAATCGGATTTATATTTGAACAAAATTAGACTGTCACCACTGTGAATGATTTATGAAAGAGTGGAAGAGGGAGGAGATACCAGAGGTAGCTACTACCAATAAACCAGGTGTGTGTTGATAAAGATGTGAGACGGTAGCATCTGAGGGCGAAAGGAGGGCATTCTTAGGTTATATTCAGAAGGCAAACCCAGGAAGACTCTCTGACTTATTAACAGAGATGTATAAGGAAATGAGAGTTTCCTTTTTTGGTACTATTCAGAGTGAGTGTTACAGAAAGGAGAATCAGTGTTAACTGGATTTATTCAAGTTTGGTATGTAGAAATAGCGAGAGAGGAGGATTATATGTATGAGACTGCAGCTCAGAAGAATACCAAAGTAAGAGTTGTAGGTCTTAAAAAAAACCCACATCATCATCCATATGGTAATTGGAATCATGGAGGTGCTTAAGACTGCTCAGAGTAAGAATATGCAATGAGAAGATCTCTTAAAAGAAAGCCCTAAAGGCTACCAAATTTAGTGTGGGAACTGATGAAGTGAATCCGTGAATGTAGCCTGAAAATAATACTCAGAGATATAGATGAAAAACAAAGTGTTGACAAAAAAAACACAATTCTGGGAATATCTTAGCACTCTGTCCCTAGAAAATTCTGTCATAGTTCTCTTTGGGTTTAATATCCACTTAGGTGATCCTTCTGCTTACTGGTTTCTCAGTTCCTTGAGGGCCGTAACATATGATATTTTTCAAATGTCATACAATCAGAGGCTTACAATCAGAGGCTTATCTAATTAATTTAATATGTTAAACCAGTATTTAACAAATAAAAGAGGAAAGGAAAGGATACGGCAGGATTGGATTTTAATATCAGAGTGTATTGTATGAAATGGATATTATGACATTCCTGTGAATGTGAAGCTCTCTTGCCCATTCATATAGTAAGCAGGTATAATCCCGCCTTTTTCCAAATTCCTGAAGTACTTTCTTCTTTGCATATTCGATAGGACATTTATAAATTCTGTAGTTCTTCCAGTGGAATGTAAAATCCTTGAGAAAAAGAAATCTTGTATATGTGATTCTTCATTATATCCCCAGAATCCAGAACAGTCCCTAGTACTGATTAGGCAAAAAGAAAAAAAAAAATGAATAAATAAACGATAAAGTCAAATGAATGAACACATTCTTCCGTGTATCATATAATTTTATTGTCAGTAGAGTAAACTTATTGCCGTCATTATATCCTAGAATTATTATTAAAACAAATTAGTTATTATTTCTGTATTCAATATAGTTTTCCTACCAAAAATATCCACTATCTTGAGAAAAATGGAAGCATCAAGATTAATTTTTTACAGCCACTAAAATATTTGTTGATATTTATAGTCACTGTATAATTTCTCACAGATGAGATGGAATCATGCTTTTTAAAAATAGGAATTACAAAATATTTTCTTAATCAGAATATAATTTGTAACATGAAATTACTGAGACCTTTTATTTGTGTTTTAATAATTTTACTATTTCTGCATTTCTCTTTCCTTATAGACTGCTTTTTCCTGTTATTTTTGCTACCAACTTTTAAAATTTGAGAGCAGATGGCCTTGCTACAACAGCAATAACCTATAAAAAAAATGGTGTATACATGACCATATGGACACAGTTTTGATTACATAATCAAAGAAAACATATAAACTGAACTGACACATGTATAATTGTATGTCTAATTATTTAACTGCATTGAAATTATTCATAAATAAAAGTAGTACACACAAGAACATAATATTGCATTTATACAGACAAAACAGATTATTAAATGGTTTATTTTTCATTTTTTACTTCCCCCTACTTGTGCTTACATCCCATATGGTAAAGCAATATCCATAAACATTGCTTTACCATATGGGATATAGGCACGAGTGCACACAAACAAACACAGTCACACACTCAGTGGTACTCGAGAACTAGCGATAGGTCTGGGAATAGAATAACCCCACAGCTATTCTATTGTTATTTATTTTTCAATTAATATCTGGAATAAAAAAATAAAGCATCCATAGTCTATTTTAATCTTAAATATTTCCATTTTCTGCTCAGGTATTTAATTTTCTTATTTTGATTTTTCTCTTTTCTTTTACTTTATTTTTTCCTCTTGTTTTTCGTATCTAAAGAAAGTAGTGTATGGGTGAGATGTATTTTCGCTGTAAGAACAAGGAACAGATTATAATTATACATGTTTTAAACTAGAGTCCAAAATCATGGTTCAACAGTCCACAGTTTTCTGTTAAAGGAGGCTAGGTTTGAACTGGATTTTCTGTCTTTATATTTTTAGATTGTGTTATAGTGAGAACTAAGAGAGGTACTATCTATTGACCAGATAGAGATTCATTGATTTGGGTATATCTTGTATCATTATGATATTCCAAGATCTGGTTCTAAGCTTCTCAGTATCTGGAGCCCTGCTATATCCAAATACTTCAAGTTTATTAATAGCTCTGTAACTGATTATTCAATTCACAAATGGTTGATGTATAAATTGCCAACTTGTTAGTTAGAACTAAAACGGTGAAAGAGAGCCAAATATTCTCTCCTTAAAAGGAAATGGTCATTGGCTGCCAAAATTTCATCAGCAGTGTACTTGAGGAGCACGGCATAGCAGCAAGAAGAGATAGCTGGATTATGTGAGAAGCTGCTCAGTTTGACAGCCTGATGTATCCTTCTCCTGAATAAGAGTATACATGCCAAGGTAATATAAATATTTCTGCCTAAAGGTCAGATATTCTCTTCTAATCAACATAAAAGGCACATCAATAATTTGTCACATGTAGATTTTCATTTGTCTAGACTTTATAGAAACTACACACATTTAGTTAACAATCTTTCTTTAACCTGAGAACATAAGATTGTTTATATTTTGGTGTAATTGCAGTCATATTCCCATCTAGGTTCCCGAGTCTATATTTTCATGAGACCAGGTGGGCTTTGGATTCCCAGACCTTCTTTACTTCTCCCCCACCATGGTTTACAATGGCTTCTATAGTTTAACCATATCCATCTGTGTGAATTTTACTTCTACTGCTTATAATAGTACCGCTATTTCTATTGTGATTCCTACTACACAATTTCTACCAGCTAGGAGGTACTGAGCATAAACCAAATGTCAGCTCTCATTTAATCTTCACAACACAACTAGGGAGTAGGTATGATTATTATTATAATATCATAAGTAGGAAAACTAAGGTTTAGAGAAGTCCAAATAGAAAGTGGTAAAGCTGAGATTTGAACTCAGATATATGTCTTCAATCTGGATTCTTATTCAGAGTCATTTTGCTGTTAATTAAGGATGGCACTCTAACATCTAGAGGCTTGTAAATGTCATTAAGCCATTGCTGATATCCTTTTTTAAACGAAAACTCAAAAAAATTGGACTCCAAAAGTTGCTTTGGAACATAGATTTTTCTAGATAACATATTGCAAAGAAGGTACCAACTGTAATTTATGTAGCTTTACATCCACGAGGGTACAGTGACCCTGGCGAAATTGCTTGCCACGTTAGAGTTGTCATAAATATTCTGTGAGAATATTTATAGAGTATGGTAAATGTATATGGAGCTTAGCAAAGCATAAAGCAGCAAAGACAAGGTGCTTGCCCTGAAGAGTTGGTGATTCAATTCAGATGTAGACAGAATACTAGATAACTATAAAATACTAACAGAGAGTTGGTTGATTGACTCATAACCTCAGTCATGGTACCATAAATCAGATGGTTACGCTCTAAACATCTAATGAGCTACTGGGTAGATCAGCAAAACCATGTTCTGGCTACTATGAGAGCTGCAGGTGGCTTTATTTTGAAGTGGCCAAAATTTCAGGGAGAGATGTAATATACAACTGTCCACATGGCATGCCGCATAGTACAACATCCTGAAAAGGACAACTATACAAGGCCATGTTCAGAGGAGACCTTTTTGTTGTTATTCAATGGGACAACCTCATTTTTCTACTCCTGAGGGGCCTCTTTAAAAGAAATTGTAATGAAGATTTTAAAAATCAGAATTTATCTGAGTTTTTATCAGTTAACTTACCTTTTACTTACATAGCTATCCCTTGATATTCACCACACCCTAACCCCATGAATACCAAAATCAGCAGATGCTCAAGGCCCTTTTATATAAAATGGTGTAATATCTGCATAGAACCTATGCACATGTTCCAGTTTACTTTAAACCATCTCTAGATTACTTATAATACCTAAAACAATGGAAATATTATGTAAAATGTTGTAAAACTGTTTTTTTATTTGCCTTGTTTTTTATTGTTGTATTATCCATTTTTAAAAATATTTTTGATCCATGATATGTTGAATGCCCATAAGTGGAGCCCATGAATATTGAGGAACTGCTGTATGCTAGTGATAAAATTATTCAAAAAAGCCAAATAAAGTAGAAGAACATGTGCATCCGTCACAAAATTTCAGTGACTGTACAGTGGATAGAGAGATGGTGCTGTTGAATGAAGTATCACGAGACTGGGTGCTCCCTGAGGCCACATTGTGTTCTCAAGTCTCCTTGAGACTTTGTGTTCACATTGTTCACTATTGATCACCGATATCCCTGGCACACATACCGGCACACACATGCAGATGTAAACATAAAAATAAGCTTTCCTGCCCACTTTTTTTTTTTGGTTAAGATTTGGAGAAAAAAATGACCGTATGTTTATTTCCTTCTAAGCTTCCTCTTTTGGGGCAGGCTGCCTGATAAGCCCAAAACCATTTCTCTCCTTTTCGCTCCTTCGTGTAGTAAGCTCCTTCATGTAGTAAGCTTGTGAAAAGTGGGTGCGGAGAGGCCAATAATTCTAAAGAGCCAAGTTTAAATCAGTGCAAGCATCCGAAAGTCTGATTGTGGCCAAATATTAATTTGTATCAGCTAGCCCAGCTTCATCAGTAATAAAACTGCCGTTTTCTCTCCATCTGTCTGACTTTATGTTCTGCTCTCAGTTGATTCAAAACTTGAAAAGAAAGAGAGTGTGATTAAATTCCAATACATGTAATAAATGAGTATTGAATAAATGGTTCAGGTAAATTAGCAATAAGAAATTGAAAAGCCAATTAGGTTACATATGAGTTTGTTAATGTCTTTGTTTTAAATTATCATGTATTGTTGGTCCCCTTGATGTCAGGGTCTATATTACAGTCATCTTAGTAGCAATTAGCACTTAATAGTTACAGACATATAGTAGCTGTTAACTATACTTAGTGTTAACTATATGATAAAATAGACTTGCTTATTTTTAGTTCTAAATTATACATGTATTCATATATTAAGCTGGTGAAAAGTAATTGCTGTTTTTGCATTGTTGAAATTTGTCATTTGTTATTGGAATACATTTTAAAATAAATGTCATTATCTTATACATTATTTTAATGCACTTTTCTTGCTTTATGTTTTTTTGCTAATAACATTGCTATTTATTTAATATTTATTTTAGACTGTGGAAATGTTAGGCAAAAAGCAAATTTAAGCAATTTTTAAATTCAAGTTCAAAATAGGTCACAAAGCAGTGGAGACAACTCACAACATCAACAGCACATTTGGCCCAGGGATTTCTAACAAAGGTACAGCACAGTGGTGGTTCAGGAAATTTTGCAAAGGAAATAAGAGCCTTGAAGATAAGTGTAGTGACTGGCCATCGGAAGCTGACAACGACGAATTGACAGCAATCATTGAAGCTGATCCTCTTATAACTACATGAGAAGTTGCTGAAGAACCCAAAGTCAATCATTCTATGGTTGTTTGGCATTTGGAGCAAATTGGAAGGGTGAAAAAGCTCAAAAATGGGTGCCTCATGAACTGACTGAAAATTTTTTTAAATTGCCATTTTGAAGTGTTGTTTTCTCTTATTCAATGCAACAGTGAACCACCTCTGGATTGGATTGTGATGGTCAATGAAAAGTGGATTTTATACATCAACTGGAGATGCCTCGCTCAGTGGTTGGACAGAGAATAGCACTAAAGGACTTCTCAAAGCCAAACTTGCACCAAAAAAGGTCATGGTCACTGTTTGGTGATCTGCTGCTGGTCTGATCCACTACAACTTTCTAAATCCTGGTGAAACTATTACATCTGAGAAATATGTTCAGCACATTAAGGAGCTGAGCTGAAAACTGCATCACCTGCCACCAGCATTGGTCAACAGAAAGGGTCCAATTCTTCTCCATGACAACACCCCGCCGCACGTTGCACAACCAATGTTTCAAAAGGTGAATGAATTGGGCTATGAAGTTTTGCCTCGTTTGCCATATTCTGCTGACTTCTCACCAGCTGACTACCACTTCTTGAAGTATCTCAACAACTTTTTGCAGGGAAAATGCTTCCACACCCAGCAAGATGCAGAAAATGCTTTCTTGGAGTTCATCAAATCCCAAAGTGTGAATTTTCACTTTACAGAGTGATATTAAAAATATACTTCACTGAATGATATTAAAAATAACGTTATAGTAAATTATATTCTAGACATTATGTGGGATTACTATTTAACATGTTGTCATGGAAATACAAAAAGTTACATATTTGAAATGCTAGCATATAAACTACAACTAGGGCTTGAGAGAAGACACTATATTAAAAACAAGTTGTAGAAGAATTTTGGAATAGAGATGTGAAGAGCACAACAGACTCTTTCCCCAGCAAACAACCTTGTAAATGAAGAAAATTATTTTAAAAAATAGTAAAGTTATCTGTAAATTATCCTTAGGGGTTATAGATAGTTACCAATAGCTGGAGAGGGTAGTTGAAGGAGATAGTGGAGATGGTTAATTGATATAAAAATGTAGTTAGTAAGAATGAACAAAACCTAGATTTGTACACTGTTGTGTACAAACTATCTATTCTCTATCTCTGAGTTCAATTGTTTTAATTTTTATCTTCTGCAAATAAGTGAGAACAGATGAATTTTGTCTCTCTGTGCCTGGCTTACTTCACTTAACATAATGACCTCCAGTTTCATTCAGATTGTTGCAAATAATAGGATATTATTCTTTTTTATACCTAAATAGTACTCCATTGTGTATATGTATCACATTTTGTTTATCCATTTGTCTGTTGATGGACACTTAGATTGCTTTCAAATCTTAGCTAATGTGGGCAATGCTGCAACAAACATGGAAGTGCAGATACCCATTTGATATATTGATTTCCTTTCATTTGAACATTGTTGGTGGGAATGTAAATTAGTTCAAACACTGTGGAAGACAATATGGTGATTCCTCAAGGATCTAGAACCAGAAATAACATTTGACCCAGCAATCCCATTACTGGATATATACCTAAAGGCATATAAATCATTCTACTGTAAAGACACATGCATGTCTATGTTTATGGTAGCACTATTTATAATAGCAAAGTCACGAAACGTACCCAAATACCCATCAATGACAGACTGGATAAAGAAAATATGGTACACATACCCCATGGAATACTCTGCAGCCATAAAAAAGAATGAGATCATGTCCTTTGCAGGGATATGGATGAAGCTGGAAGCCATCATCCTCAGCAAATTAACACAGGAACAGAAACCAAACACTGGATATACTCATTCATAAACGCAAGTTGAACTATGAAAACATATGGACACAGGGAGGAGAATAACACATACCAGGGCCTGTTGGGGGGTAGGGAACAAAGGGAGGGAACTTAGAGGATGGGTCAATGGGTGCAGCAAACCACCATGGAACAGGTATACCTATGTAACAAACCTCCCTGTTCTGCACATGTATCCCGGAACTTAACACAAAATAAAATTTACAAAAAGACCTAGTATTTGATAGCACAACAGTGAGGCCTGTTGTGGGGTGGTGGGCGAGGGGGGGGTGGATAGGGGAGGAATAGCAGGGGGTGGGGGGATTAGGGAGGGATAACATTAGGAGAAATACCTAATGTACATAATGAGGGGGATGGATACAGCAAACCACCAAGGCACGTGTATACCCATATAACAAACCTTCACGTTCTGCAAATGTACCCCAGAACTTAAAGTATAATTTAAAAAATAACTTAATTGTACATTTAAAAATAACTAAAGGAGTATAATTGAATTGTTGATAATATAAACAATAAATGCTTGATGAGATAGATACTCAATATACCATGATGTGATGATCACACATTACATTCCAGTATCAAGGTACCTCATATATCCCATAAATATCATAACATAATATGTACACCTATTATGTACTCACAATAACTAAAAATTTAAAAATTGAAAAACTATATTTGCATATTTCTTCTCTTTCTTAACTGACTTAGAGAGTAATAATGTGTATTTTTATTATTTAATATTTATGTAAAAATACATAAACAGATTTTTAAAACTTGTATAACATATAAAAATGTAATATATTTGACAGTAACCACACATAGGAGGGGATGGGACAAAACTTTAACAAGAGTAGAAAAATGGTATCAAATGGTAACCTAAATTCTTAGGAAGAAAGAAGAGAACCAGAAAGAATAAAAGCATTAAAAACTTCATAAATATATACATCTTTAATTTTCTTCTCTCAGCTTCTTTTAAGACATAAGATTATATAAAGTAATAATAATAGCCATGTACATGGGTGTAATGTGTTTAACCACAATAGTCCAAGTGGGAGAAGCGAGTGAAACTATGTAAGTAAATTTTCTATATTTTACTAGAATTAAGTATGACTCTGAAGCACATTCATATATATACACACACACATCTACTTATATTTACATATTTATGTCTACATATACATGGATAGTAAGCTCTAGAGTAATCACTAAGAAGATAGTTAAAAATATACACAATTTAAAAAATTATTAAATAAATTGAAGTGTTACACTAGAAAATATAAAAAGGCTATGGAGGAAAAGGTACATGAAACAGACATGAAACATGCAGAAAATAAAAAGAAAAATGAGAGATATAAATCCAAAAATATTAATAATAACATTAAGTTTCAAAGAATAAAACAATTAGAAGGCAGACATCCTCAGATTTGATGAAGAAGAAATGTCCCACACTACATTGTCTGCAGCAGACAAAAATTTAAAAATACAGGTTTTAATTAAAATAATTGAGAAAGATTTATTTTTATTTTCTGTATGTCTTATATCTGTTTTTATATTTTCTAGTGTAACATTTCAATTTGCTTAATAAGTTTTTCCTCTGTGCACATGCACTATGGTATCTCCTCCTTTCATAAGGAAACTAGTCATATTGAATTAGGGCCAATCCTAACAGCTTAATTCTAGCTTAACCACCTTTTTAAAAATCTTATTACCAAATATAATAACATTCTGAGGTACTAAGAGTTAGAGATTCAACATATATGTTTTTGAGGAAAGCAGTTTGGTCCGTTATACTCATTTTTAATAATGGATAGGAGAACCAGGCAAAAGCTCGGCAAGGAAACAAGAGTTGAACATTATAAGCCATTAGTTTGACAGACATCTTCAGAACACTTCCCTCAACAGCAGCAGAATATGTATTCGTTTCAAGTGCACATGAAACATTCTTCACGATAGACTCTGTGCTATGTCATAAAATGAGGTGTTAATAAATTAACAGGACATGATGTCATACAAAGTATTTTCTTTGATCACACTGGAATTTAATTAAAAATAAAAATATATGGAATATTGGAAAATTCACATATGTGGAAATAACACAATCATATGTAACAAGGGATTAATCAAGCAATCACAAGGAAATTAAAAAATACCTTATGATGAATGAAAATAAAAACACAACATACCAAAACTTATGAGATACTGGTAAAGTAGTGCTGCAAAGGATATTTATAGCCTGTACACACTGATATTAAAAAATAAAGATCAAATATAAATAAAATAAGTTTTATCTCAAGACAATGAAAACACAAGAGCAATTAAATCCAAAGCAATTAGAGGAAAATAAATAATAAATATTGGAGCAAGAATAAATAAAATACTTAATAGAAAAATAAAATATATAAAACCAAAATGTGGCTTCTTGGAAAAATCACCAAAATTGAAAAACTTTTAACTAGACTGACCAACAGAAAATTCGAGAAGTACTAATTACTAAAATCAGGAATAAAAAAGGACACATCGCTATAAACTCAAGGAAATGAAAACATTATAAGGGAATACTATGAAAACTGTATGTTAAGTTAAATAACTTAGATGAAATGGACAAATTCATAGAAAGACGTAAACTACTAAAATCAACTAAAAAAAACCCCTCAATGAACCTATAACAAGTAAAGAGATTGTATTAATGATTTACAAACTTCTTGCAAAGAAAATTCAAGGCCCAGACCCAAACTACTTTACTAGATAATTCTACCAAGTATTTAAAGAAGAATTAGCCTCAATTCTTTATAAGCTTTTCCCAAAACCCCTATCAACTTTCTACTAACCAGCCCCCACCCGCCCAAAAAAAGCAAACACTTCCCAACCCATTCTATAGGGGTTATTATTTTCCTTATATAATAAGCAGGCAAAAGCATCACTAGAAAAACAAAGTAAAATCAAATTTACATACTCAATACTTTTTTCTCAACCTGACAAGGAACGTCTGCACAAAAATCAAAGCTAACATTATACTTATTGGTAAAGGACAGTAAGATTTCCCCCTAAAATTATAAAACAAAAATGCCTACTCTTAATTTCCATTTAATATTGTACTGAAGATTCTAGCCTAGTCAAATAGGCAAGAAAAAGTAATAAGGCAACAAGATTGGGAAGAAATAATTAAACTTACCTATATTTAAAAATGATGTAATCTTACAGGAATCCACATACACAACAAAACTATTGGACTTAATAAACAATTTCAGCAACGTTGAAAAATGCAAGATCAACATACAAAGTCAATTATTCTTCTATATAGTAATTAACAATCAAAATCTATTTTTAAAAGGTAATTCTATCTACAATAGCATTAAACAAAACATTTAGGACTAAAACACAAGAAATGCAAGACATGGAAAAATATAAAACATCAAATAAATTAAAAGACATCTCATGTTCACGGACTGGAAGACTATTATTAAGATGGCACTATTCCTCAAATTGCTTTACCAATTCAAGGTGATCGCTCTTAAATTTCTAGCTTGTTTTCTTGAAAACAGATTGGCAAACTGATTCTAAAATGTATATAATATAGAATAAATACATGTATATTTATATTAACATATATAAATATAAAATATATAAATATTCACTTATTTTATAAATGTATTATCAGTCATTATATGTATTGATATATTTTAATAAAAATGTGAATTATAAAACAGAATACTTAAAAAGTTTAGAGTAATAAATATATATATTTTTTCAATGCTGGTTTGTCTATTCTTGGTCTCAAAATGATCTTTAAAAAGAAAATCAAATTTTGAGGACTCACTTTCTTATTTCATACTTAATGTACAACTACCATAGTAAAGACAGTGGGGTACTGATTTATGGTTATTCTTATATGCCACTTGAATGGAATTGAGAGTCCTGAAATAATGCCTGCTATATACTATTAATTTAATTTCAACTTACAAGTCAGTGGAGAAAAATGACTTTTCAATAAGTAACACTGGGACAACTGGATATCCACATGTGAAAGAATAAAGTGATACCTCTTCATAGTGTATTACTGTGACCTGGTTCCAGCGTGCAGGGGAGACTCAGCTCCCCTGAGAGGATGTTCTTCCAGGCTCTTGGTCTCTCACTCACCCAAGAATGGGAGAGGGGACCATGCTGGGTATGGTACACTTGTGAGTAAATATCGGACCCCAAAGAGTTTTTGCAGAAAGTGATTTATTTAGTTAGAGAAAGAGAAAAAGGAGAAAGAAAAAGATAAGAGAGAAAAACTTCCATAAGATTGTGGAAGAGGACCCAAATATAGAATCTGAAGAGGTGTGGAAGAAGGTGACTTTTAACCTGGGAGGAATTCCCTCCCACCTTAAGTTTCTAGGCCTATGAAAGGAGTTCCTTTAAACTTCTGCTGGAGTGATTGATCTTTGATTCTTTCCCAAGTGTAGAAAAATTTAAACAAAGACCTCTAATCCCTGGATGGAGAGGTTGGGGAGGCATGGCATTGGGAAGTTCTTGCCCTTGAAACTACGCCCCCTTGTGGAACAGGGAAGAGAATACATTCCCTCACACAAAAGTAATAGCCAAAGTAAAAGTACACCTTTTACACAAAACTCAGCTCAATGTATCAAAACCTAAATCTAGGCTCTGAAATTATAAAATTCTTAGAAGAAAACATAGTAATAAATTATTGTGACCTTTAACTAAGCAATGGTTTATTCGATGTAATACTAAAAGCAAAACAGGCAAATGAAACAGTAAATTAAACTAAATCAAAATTAAAAATTGCACCGTAAATAATACTATCAAGACAGTTAAAAAATAACTCACAGTATATGAGAAAGTTTTATAAATCTTATATTTGATAAGAGTTTAATATCCTGATTCTATAAATAATTCTTACAACTAAATAATTAAAACATTCAAATAGCCCAATTAAAAACTGAACAAAGCTTTGAGGAGATATTTCTCCCAAGAAGTTATACAAATGAGCATATAAAACGATGCTTAACACCATTATCCATTAGGTAAATGCAAACTAAAACTACTGTAAGATAAACCTTCACATCCTCCTAATGTCTATAAATAAAATGAGAGATAATATAAGATGACACAGAAGTAGAACAATTGGAACTTTCACAAACATCCTCACAAAAGGTAGCAATTTAAAATGTTGCAGCCATTTTGAAAGACAGTTTGGCAGTTCCTTAAAATGTATACATAGAGTTCTGATATAATCCAGCAATTTGATTTCTAGTTGTATACCCAAGAGAAATGAAAACATATACTCAAAAAAAAAAAAACCTTAAGAATGTTTACAGCAACATTATTCATATTATATTAAATATAGAAAACCACAAATAATCCTTTTTTTTTCTCGATATGTCAACTTCGGTAGGCTACAGTCCCCAGTTACGTAATCAAACACCGTGATAGGTTTGTTGTGGAGGTATTTGGTATATGTAAGTAAAGTCAATAATCTATTAACCTTAAATTAAGAGAGATTATTCAGATAATCTGAATAGGTCTTATTTAATTAGCTGAAAGTCCTTAAGAGCAGAGCTGAGGCTTCCCTGATGAAGAAACTATGCTTTGGTGAACAACAGCTTCAGCCATGCCTAAAAATTGTAGCTCATCTTTTCTCATGGCTTTCCTAGTAGATTTTGGATTTGCCTCACTAGTCCTTATAATCACATAATCCAGTTCAAGGCAGTAAATCGTTTAACAGGTATCCCCTACTGAGTTCAGTTTTTAAAATTGAACCTTGAATAGTACATCTGTTAATTGATGGGTAAATAACAAAATCTGCCTAAGGGAATACTATTTGGCAGTAGAAAGAAAAAAGTACTGATTCATGCCACCTCATAGACACACCATGAAAACATTGCACTAAATGAAAGAGGCTAGTCATGAAAGAACACATATTGTATGATTTTGTGATTCTTTTTATATGAAATATCTAGAGTAGGGAAATCTATAGAGACAGAAGGTAATTACTGAGGGCTAGGGGAGTGGCACGTGGTATGACTGCTATTGCTTAGTGGGGATTCTTTGAGGAGTGATGCAAATATTTCTAAACTTCGATTGGGTTAATTTTTGATTATTCTGTGAGTATACTATTCTTATTGAATTATATACTTTTAATGAGCGATTTGTGTGACGTATGATGTGTATCTCAAATGTTAGAAAAATGAGAGAAACTTGTCAAAAAGACACCCATTGGACAAATATAGAACAATATAAATATCAAAATAAATAATGATAGCAGATTACAAGCATTGAAAATAATAAATTACATGCGCCAATAATAATATAAGTAAATGTATCAATGAATGTATTGTCATTCCTTGTGATATAATACCAACTATTAAATATAGAAACAGTGATAGAAATGAAAAGTCACCATTTGGCAATCACATTGTGCTTAGGTGAGAATCATCAAAGGATGCCAAGACTGGTCAGTGGAGTCTAATGGGAACAGGATATTGACACAATCTAAGAAAATCTCCCCATAAAATTTTACTTATTACAAAGGATAAACATGTTATTGTGTATGAAGAAAGCTAGCAGAAATGTCACCCACTTATGTTTACAACACCAGTGATAATAGTAGGGGATTGAACTTGTGTCTCTTATGATGTGCTACACTGCACAGCATCATACCTGGGATGTTTCTGCTAGGAATGCCAAACTTGAGTCTGCTCAAGAGGGGCAACATTGGGCAGACATTTACTGGGGGCACCTAGACTCTTTGAAGGCGTCAAGGATGTGAAATGTAAGGCAAGACTGAGAGATAACTCTGGATTAAAGGAAACTGGACCAGATTGGAAAGAAGAGCTATTGAGACATTTGGCTTAATTGGAAGAGGGTCTGTGGATTGGATTATAGCATTGAAACAGTGTTGAGTTCCTCACTTGGGGGTTGGATGGAAGCAAAATATAATGTTTTTGTTTGTTTGTTTTCTGAGAGAATCTGGAATATTTTCTGTGAATGGGGCAAATAAGATAAAACTTTAACAACTGTGGGATTTGGTTGAAAGTACAGAGGAGTTCTTTCTACTGCTGTAACAATAGTTTACGTTTGAAATTGTTTAAAAATAATACTTGTGTAAATTATTTTTTCAAGGGTTAATTACGTGGTCTTGACCCAAATTTACAAATCTAAAATTCAGTAGGTTCAAGGAACAAACAAAGGAACAAACAGATTAAAAGCTTTTTAGTTTGTTTTGGCCTCTAAGTACTATTTGATTTAAAAAGTAAAAGTCTAGATTGAGGGATTTAGGGATGGATACCAAGAAATTTCTACTCCAAAATCTAGTCTAATAAGAGATTGAGAACTTCTCAAATAGTATTTAAAGTGATGAACAATAATGCTTATATAGGACTCAGCATTAAAAACATTCTGTGAAAAAAGTTTTCCACTGTCTAAAGAACAAATGATTTGTAAACATTTCTTGACTCTTAGCTTATATATTTTCTTACAATATTTTATATAACAAATTTCTTGTTGAATTATTTCAAGTGATTCTTTTTTGAATACTGATATCCTTCATGTTCAATATTTGGTGAAAACTCTTACTCTTGATCCTAGAATATAATTACTTTTGGTTTTTAGCGTTTTTTTTTTTTTTCAGATTCTTTCATCACATGTGACTTTAGTTATGGGTGAATCCAGTGCTTTTAAGAAGTGAATGTTTATTTTGTATCATGAACTCAGTATTTGAATTGGCACACACCTTAACAATTAATTTGATACTGTTGTTTAACACAGAATTAACTTCTATTGTGGTTTTGGAAGACATTCAGCATGAAAAATCAATATGATATGAAAAGGCTAATATGTTGTAAATTATATTGTTATGACCTGGCCAGAAAAGCTGTTCCATAACTTCATTCAGTTTATATTGTGAAAATAAGTCAGACTGACACACTGCCAAAAGCAATGCCATGTTTATTTACAAAATCATAAACCAAGGAAAATTAGAAATTGACTCACTAGTGCATGATTTAATTTTTGAAAGAGAGTACCAAGTCTTCAAATACTTTTAACACTCTCTTTAAAAATAAAACTTCATGTTAATTTTTGTCATACATTCAAGGCAGTCTGAGTTCAACCGTATACCCTATAGGTAGCAAGATACTGTGGCAAGAGTATAGATTTTGGATTTAGATAGACATTGATTCAACTATTGTATCTGCATCTTACCATAGTTGATTACAATGTTATTTTAGCTTACTAATCTTTTTTACTTACAATTTTCCCAAGGTGCTGTGTAGGAGAATTAAGTAAGGACACAGTCATAGAGTATCAAATATGAGACCTTATAACTACTAACTGATGGGGTTTGGCTGTGTCCCCACCCATATCTCAACTTGAATTGTGTCTCCCAGAATTCCCACATGTGGGAGAAACCCGGTGGGAGATAATTGAATCATAGGGGCCAGTCTTACCCTTGCTATTCTCACGATAGAGAATAAACCTCACAAGATCTTATGGGTTTATCAGGGGCTTTCACTTCTGCTTCTTTCTCATTCTCTCTTGCTGCCACCATGTAGGAAGTGCCTTTCACCCTCTGTGATGATTGTGAGACCTCCACAGTCATGTGTAAGTCAAATGAAACCTCCTTTTCTTCCCAGTCTCAGGTGTGTCTTTATCAGCAGTATGAAAATGGACTAATACACTAAACATTAAAAATATCCAATTGTCTTCCCACTTCATTCACTTATTTTTGGGTAGTTTTAACATTTTTTTCTTCTGGTTTCTCATGATGATTTTATATTGAAATAACATAGGAAAGTTTACAAAACTGCTATTTTCTTCAGTACACAGCTTGCTTTTGGAAATATGCTCAGCATTCCTAGCTTCTTCACGTCAAAATGAAGGCTTCCTTCAGAAGAATGACAAGAAAACATAGGCATTGCAAATAAAAACTCTTGAGAATTACAGGTAATCAATTGAAGCTGAGCTGTGACCTGTAAACATATACTGTCATTGAAATGTATGCTTTGGGGAAGGTTTAACAGTTCGATGCTATTCAGTGCCCTACTCAGAGTTCGTATGTGAAGAGGAGTTCATGTTGTATTAAAGGAAACACAAAAGATAATCCTGGAGAGGGATGGTCCTTGAACTGAGTGGTCTGAGTAGTCTATCAAAATGCCATTATAAAGTTTATGGAAAATCAGCTTCACCAAATCCTGGAATCTGGACCTGGTGGATGCTCTTTCTGTATGCTTCATTACTCATTAGTTAAATACCTGTCAAACAAATGCAAATGAAAAAAAAAGCCCTACAGAAGAGGAAGTGTAAAAACAGAAATGAGCAATATTATAACCGACTACATGTAGAGAGATAGAGGTGAAATCTCTTAACCCAGTTTTGCCCTTTCAGAGAAGCTCCAGAATTCTGATTTTGTTCCCTGTAGGCTGGATGTCTATACCTTTCGGTGTTGTTTAAGTCAGGAGTTAAAACGACAAATAAGCATGTTTAAAATAAATAAGTTTCACACTTTGAAATAATTTTATATGATTTACCATGAAAAGTTAGAGTTAACAAAATAACATATGTAGTATATTTTGATATCACTTCCTTGCTCCTTTTAAATAAGTTTCTATTAAATGTCTTTTTCCAGTTTTACTGTAACATAGGGTCATCTATTCTGTATGTTATTTTCTACTACTTCCTTGTAAGAGATTTTTCATGTAGGAAGAACTGACCTACTTACTCCGTAGTTCATTCTTTCCTACATCTTTCCGTTTATCCAATCTATCAAGCTTTTACTACCAATAGTGTATTTTTAAATTTCTAACTCAAGAAAACAGCTGATGAGTATTCAATATGTCCCCATTTCACAGTTCATCATATTTTATCTCCTTACACTTACAACAATTCCATGAAGTAGGTACTGTCTCACCTGACTTAATAAGATGCTAATGAGACCAGGAAGGTAAATCAACACACACCCCAGTCCTCCTTGAATAAGTTAGATTGCCTGCATTGCAAGTTGCCAATCTGATCAGAGAGCATAGGCTTATTGTACTATATTGTACCCTAATGATAATTACATATGTAACTACCATTTGTTGATAGCTTACTCTTTGCCAGAAAGTGTGCTGACTTTGAGAGTATAAAAACAGAAAGTACAGTGTAGTGGGATGTAGTCCTGAAGTACAACAGATTCTAATTTGTAGAGAGATTTTTAAGTAAATTAATACAATGATTCTGAGTGATATAAAAATGTTATTTATGTACCAAGTTCTGTGGGGTTAGAGAGAAGAGACTATGTGAACATATAGGAAAAAATTTGAGGAACTATGCAATTGCTTTGTGCATTAGACTGTGTGGTTCTTGGATTCTAGGTGCCAAGCTTTTGACATGTGCTCAATACATATTTGTTGAGTTAATTAATGGAAAGTGAATTAAAAGTTCAAATACAAGCTAAATTTTTGAAGAAAGGGTAGCAGTTATTGGCCAGGCCTGGAAGAGCAGGACAAGAATGACAAATAGAGGGAACAGTATGTATAAAGGCAAACAGGGAATGTATAAAAAGTTCTGCAAAGATGGGCTGCAGGGAACAACTTGTTCATTCATCCATTTAACAAGCATTTATTCAGTGCTTACTCTATGTCAGAAACTGTTTCAGCACCAGTAGTGAGCAATGCACATATTTCAGTGTGTCCAGATTACAATGGTTATGGAGAATATGTTAAAACAGAATGTCTAAAGTATAAGTGATGACCATTGATCATGAATGTCAGGCTAAACAGCTTTGATTTATTTTGAGAACAACATGAAGCAAACTCTTAAGAAAGTAACTTGTCGAGATTCAAAATAAAAAGCTAAAACTTTTATCTATGACATCAAATTTTCTTTGTAAAAAATTTACTGAAAATTTAAAAACAGAAGAGTAAAATATTTGATATTTACAAAGATCACACAGTTGCATGGGAGCATGAGAGATATAAGTGAGGTGAGAGTCAGACTGATGAGAATTGGGAATCAGTCAGCTGGAAAATGAGAAGAAACTGACATCAGGCAATAGTTACCAAATAGGAAGGAACAATTCTGGAGAGTCCTGTGGTAGGACTATGGTAATCTAATGACTTTATATGGCATGGTAATGTAGGAATAAAGGAGAGAGATGAGTCATGAATGAATCCAAGGTTTTCTTTTTATGCATATTGGTTATGCAATGTGGAGACACTGGCTCAGAGTGAGAGCTTGGGGGAGAAACACTTATCAGTTTGAGGGTAGAGGAACACCATGAGCCAGTTTTGGAAACGGTGGTTTGAGTTGTATTTAGTAGGCAGTGAGAAAGACAGGTGTGAAACTTCTGAAAAAGGCTGACACTGAAAATGTATAATTAGAAGTCATTGTAAGAGAGGTTTTAGCTGAAGCCAGGAAGGCAGATGTGCCCACCCAGGGAGAAAGCAAAAAACATAAGAAGAGAAATTCAAACTGCTCAGAAGCTTGGAAAGCCAACAGTTAATGGGAGAGAAGTGGAGAACTAGAAGGAAACTGGGAATGAGCAGGCAGAGAAATAGGTGGCATCCTCACTGGGGCCTCTGCATTAGACTTCTGATTACATTTGTTTACAAAGCTGGCAGAGCAATAATTAATGCTGATGAGCTGAGTTGCTTGCAGATCACAGATTCTCTTGTGCCCTGACACTGCGAATTTCAAGGCTTCTCTGAAGATCTGAAAACAATAGGCAGCCTTTGCAAAATTTGAAAGCCAACTTTACAAATAAAGCACTCAAGTTTGTCTAAATGGAATCTGGGGAGTTAATTCAACCCTTTTCAAAGAGAAAGAATATTTCTATAGATGCTGCTAGGCATCTACTTTCTTTTCTATAATCTTTGTTGCAAAAATTAATCTTTGTAGATTAAAACAGTGTTAAGTATTGGGTTCTGGCAACCATATTACAACAAGGGCCTGGTTTTGTAGGATCAGAAATGACTGAGTAAAAGGGGTTCCTTCCAGAGTAACTTGAGAAATAGGGAAATTCTTCTTTAAATATTTAATCAATAAATAGAGAAATGGAAGCCTATATGTGTCTTAGAAAGATGAGGTTTATTATTATTATTTCTACTTATCCTGCCTTTCTTTTTGAATGTGTTATAATGATCCTGGTTGGATTAGTTCGAAATAATGCTATTTAAATAAAATGTTGCTTGTTTACTGTTACATAAGTGTGTTTTTCCTTGGTGTTTTTAAGTTGCCACCCACTTTTCTTTCTACTTGAGGGATGTTTTACATCTAGAGAAAAGTTCCAAGTAATGCTCGGATTAAAAGAATCAAGAGTCTCTTATAAATCAGTGCCAGGTTACTGTTGACTATTAGAGGCAGACTGACTGCAAACATGATGGGCTAATAATGTATGGGCATCCACACCGGGCTCTGTTCCAACCTCCCTTGGGTCAGCAGTTGTACCTAAGTCATCAGAACATCTGCAGGTCGGATCAGTATAACTACAGATCACTGTTTGATTATGCTTTAATCTGAGAGAGCTCAGCAGAATGATGAGGTGTTTTGAGTCTGGAGCTGGAAGGCCCGGATTGATTACCTAATCACCTATTCATCTTATTACCATGTGACTCTGGGCCAGTTACCTTATCTTTTGTAATTCAGTTTTTTGCTATTGTTGTTTTGCTTTGATTTTTAATATGTAAAATAGTGATGGGGATAAGATTGTCATGGGGAAGATAATAAGACTTTCTGAGTTCTCATGAGGATTACATGATGAAATACATCAATACATGAAGTGAAGAGTCTGTGTCCCAGGGCCACACAAGCATGTTTGCATTAGTGGTTTCACTAATCTGTGTCTGCAGTCTTCTGTATTTAACCTCTTGGTGCTTGTAAAGTCCTTATAGATAATTTAATGTTAAAATATTTAAAGTTATTTAATAAAAGGATTATAGTAAAGGTATATAATAGTATTGGTCCTTCTATTTTTCTCTTAAATTTATTTTTATTATTTATTTGCATATTGCATTTGGCCAGGCTGGGCACTCACTCTCCTTTTTGGCTTCCATTGTTTCTAACACATTAAAAAAAATCAGAATTCTTTTTTTTTTTTTGAAAGAAAGAAAAAGAGAAAAGAAAGAAAGAGTGAAAGAAAGAAAAAAAAAGAATGTAAGAGAGAAAGAAAGAAGGAGAGAAAGAAGGAGAGAGAATGGGATTCTTGTTCTATTGCCCAGGCTACAATGCAGTCTAAAAATGGGTATTAAAAACCTCTTTTATGCCAATAATTGTGCTTAACAATGGAGACAAGAAGGAATAAGGGATGAAAATTACAAACAAGCAGCCAACCAATATTTTATTTAAACCTGTAAAATGTTATGCAATTGCTGAGGAGTGATTTACTTCCAATTATGTGGTCACTTTTAAAATAGGTGTAATGTGATACTGAGAAAAATGTATGTTTTGTGGATTTGGGGTGGAGAGTTCTGTATATATTTGTTAAGTTTACTTGTTCCAG